>BDGG01000013.1:926035-940970 GCA_001949185.1 Ramazzottius varieornatus | reverse complement strand
CGCCGCAGCGAAATGCCTGGTCCCATAATTTTTACTGGCCCCATGATTTCCCGTCGTGCGTGTACATCCTCGGGAAATCTTCTCGCTCCCTGAACTGAAGGTAGACGAAGTCGGAGGAGCCAGGGCAAAGCTATTAGGATACTGTTGCGCGATGGCCAGATATTGGCTCAATAACCTCAGCCTGCCAAGAATTACAAAGAATTGCCGGAAGAGGAAATGTTTATCCGCCTTTGATGATTTCTAGAACCGCGTTCTTGTCTCACCATACATCTTTGAGGTGGGCTAGGCGCCGGTATTTTTCGTCTCGCATACAATGAACAAGTTTTTCTGTTATTAATTTCAACTAACGTCAGATTTCTATATATGACTTGCCGAAGGTTTGCTTTCTGCGTGTTTCACGTTGGAAAAATTTTGGCTGAGGAGAGAAACAAAGAACTTTGTATTAGCGACTTGAGCGCTACACCTAAGTTGGTGAGCGACACGGGTATTGGCGGTTACACAGCTGTTACTTCCGACCTGCTGCGCCTGCTCACCGCGGTTATGCCTCTCATTCGGATATTGTTACATTAGGTCAGTCGTGCTTTTGAGTGATATGGCATGGTGCGCTAATAAAGAAGGGTTGTTGGTGTGCCGCAGAGGTCCAGATCCGCTCGTGGCTGGCGCAATATCGATGTCAGAATGCCGTAACCCCTAGGTGTCCGCTTGAGGGTTACGTCATTTTGACGTCATCTGTGATGCAGCCCGCAAGCGATTTGGACCTCTTGGGTTGTGGCCTGAGGGGGGGGGGGGCCGAAAAACCTTGCCACTATTCACAGGCATGATTTGCATGCCTGTGAATAACATGAAAGGCATGAAAGGACCCCTTTCAGCACCGCCACCCACATCCGTGTTCGAAACAGGCGTAACGTGCACCAAAATAGTGTTTCATATCTTACCATTTTCAAAACTGCCAAGTTCTGCATAGGCTGGATGGCGGAAGCGATAATCTCGCAAATCTGCCTTACACGAAAGCGTTGAAGAGGGTCTTTAGGCAGCAATGGACGATCAGGGAAGTTGTCGTCCAGGTACTCTATAATCGGCAGGGACTGGGTGAGACACTGACCGTCGATGACCAAAGCCGGCACTTGATGCATCGGATTAACTTGTCCGTATTCTTCGTCATTCTGCTCGTTCTTCAACAGGTGAACGAAGATGGACTCGTACGGAATGCCTTTCCATTCCAGGGCGATGCGTACTCTCCAGGAGCACGAACTTCGGAAATATGTGTACAGTTGAAGGTGACCCGTCGCCGGAGTCGGTGCCATTCTGCCGAAGTTTGATGAGTCAAGAGAGCTCAAAGTTTGATTAGTCGCAGCGCAAATTTTGCAGGTTGCATCGTCGTTATTGCATTAGAAGGTCAGAAACAGTGTGAGAGATTGTGTGATTTCTCGGGCTTTGACTGACACTGGTTGTGTTCTGCTTTGATTCCAATCGTGAAGATTTTGATAAGAGAGTGATAGGACGTACTGATAGGAGGCAGCACTGTCCTGTCTGAAAGATTATGCAGGCTCAATAAAGACACGATCTGTGTGACGGGCTGACAGCTGTCAGAAGAATACGCGGCACTTTTGTTTCGCTTAGGAAGTTAGAACGATAACAATCCGCAAGTCAGTTACGACGACCGGTCCGAGCACGACGTGTCAGCCATTAATCCTCGACAAAATCGGCCTCGAACGCTGCTTGCCATTAAGTGGCTTCAATAAAGAGATAAACGTCTGACATGGTTCGTTATCAGTTAGCGCTTTAACCACACATAAAAACTACCACCATTCGGTTTTCCCCTTGGTTTCAGTAACGCGGATAAGTAAAACAGACTTAGAACGACAGGGAATTTCCCACAAAGTTTTGCTTTGTTGATCCCACTTTGACGAACTGATTTCGATCCGGACATGGATCAAGTTACCCTGAAAGCGGATCTCGATGCTTTGACCACCGCGCAAAATGTTTCGATGGAGGAAATTAACCCGGTCACCGGTTTGACCACCAGGGAACGGCTACTCGTTCAGCGGTCATGGCAGGAGTTGCTGAAACTGGGACGTAGTACCGTCGGCATCGAGATTTTTGACAGGTGAGCCCGAGTCAAGGCCGATGCTATTGATAGTATTTAGGTAAGCTCAATATGCAAGAAATGCATCCCTTCTGGATGTCACGTGTTCCTGCTGCAAATTTTTTCTCGAGTTTTAGTTTCTCGCAACCGAGAGCTTCAAATTTTTATTGAATTCAGGTTGATGTTTTTCGGACGTACTACGGTTTTTCGGAACGCTAAACATGCTTCTCCGACTTTCTACATTTCGTTTGGATATCTAAATATAAAATTCATTTTGCAAATTAATGAAAAAATCGGTTAATCCGTTGCTCTTGAGGTTTTGCATTAGAATTTCGGTTACCCTTGACGAACAAGGATTATCCGGTCGACTAATGGAAGAGAAAACGTTGGCGCTATCCATCGGTGATCCTGATATGTCGTGACACTCACTCGAAGGGACAGGCAGACGTTTCAGAAAAACTGGGACAACTTGGCTTCGCCGCACTGTAGCTATTGCATGTGAATATTGAAACGCTTGTTTCAGGTACTTTACGATGTTTCCACAGTACATTCAAGCGTTTAAGAAGTTTCGGGATATTCCTGTCGAAAAACTCAAGTCACATCCGCGCCTAAAGGCTCATGGCACCACAGTGTTGAAGTAGGTATATCAAGTGCGTATGCCCGTGGGAAGCTTCCAGCATGTGAAAGCTTACAAACTATTCATATACTGTATCCGAAACCTAACCATTTCTTCCTCTTTAATTTCCAGTGCGCTCGACTCGATCGTGGGTAGGTGGCGCTGCTTTCGATTTTACTTTGTACCGCCATCGTTCAACCACTGACGCATGATGTTTCCTTTCCAACTCAGAAAACTTGGACGATGTTGGTACGATCATTTACAAAGATTTCTGTTTCGCATCGAGCACGATTTCCAGGAGCAAATACAGTATGTAGTGGCGTTATGTTGTAACAGATACTGTAGCTCTGTTGTTGGAGAAGACTGGTCAGGATCACGATCGGCGTGGACTCAATCATCAAGCCTTTGAGGTACCGTATGGATATGCTCCAGTTTCTTTTGGCAAGAGACCCTGTAACTGGGACGACATTGACGTTTGTGACTCTCTGTTTTCGCTCATTCATATAGTATTTTTGTGCTTGGCAGGACTTAGATACCTCCACTGCAGCTTTACTAGCAGATGTGTTCAAAGATTCTTGGACCGATGTTGTGCATCAGGCATGGGACAAGGCTTTAAGTGCCATGATGTCAAGTATCGTCAGTGCTATGCAAGCGGCGGAAAAGAATCGCACGTCGTAAAAGGAAATTTGTCTAAATTTTTTGAGTAACATGCAAAGCAGATTCTTTAATCTTCTCCTCGAGGTTTTCGGTTCCCTTCTCGAATTGCTATGATCAACCTCAGGGCTGTGAACTGGCGTGGTGTGTTAGTTCATTGAACACTAATGAAACGCGAGGATTATGCACCAGATGCCACAGATAATTATGGCCATCGTTTTCAGGTAGTTGTACAGTTTCCGCCTTTTCCGGGACTATAGTCACTGTATTCGTACGAAAATGAGTCAAGCAGTTTGCGCTAGGTTTTCACTAGGCCACTGCCTGGACGACACTACTCCAGGTTAAATAAAGGTTCGGGCAAGGAATACGTCACGAGCAGTCTGGTGACGCCTCCAGAGGTGTGGTTGAGACTTCGAAAATTTCACAAAGTTTAAAAAAATACGTTTCATTTCCGGAGGAAAAAATTGCCTGTTCAAGTTGGTAAGTGCTTTCTGACCCAGTGGTATATATAACGGTTGTCCTCAATTAGGTGTTTTAACCCTTGCCTTGCAGCTCGTGGTCGAATCCACGGTCAAACCTGCCTCGTCGCGTCTTTTTTGCGTTTTGAAGGCTGGGACCTACTGATCGAGGAAACCTGGCGGCTAGGACCGCGCTCGACCAGCGAGCGCACGATACGGTTCAAGGCGGGGGGTAACTGTAAGTATCAACCCGCGTGGGTTTTTGATCTTCGAGCTGCCAGGCTTGAGGCCAGGATTCTTGTCGCTCGAAAATTCCTGTATTTAAGCAAGCTGCTTGGCTGGCCGCCAGGACTGTTTTCGTATGAGGTACGTGGATAAGTGATTGATCCGTAACAAGGCAGTCCTCGCCCCCATGTGCTCGCAAACATGCATCAGGAGCACCCTCCTTTCCCCAACGTTCATTAAATTTGTTCTTGATGGCTGCAAAACGATCGACATATCGTGCACAGACAAGTCTCCTGCCTTCGTCCGTTCAGGTAAAGCAAAACCAAAGCACTTTATGTATGCGCCTAAGCACAGTAACGACAAGAAGACTCTTTGGTTCCCACAGGGGCACACCCAATAGCGGTGCGTAGGGTAATACTAGGATGGCGTTGATCTGGAGTCGTCTACGGTAGTAGAGTTTCAACGATCGCTGGATATTGCAGGAGGGATTTCCTCCGTAAATTTTTGACAGCTAAACGCGGCACGAAGTTTTGTCTTCTGAATTACTGTACAATATATATGCCAAAGCCATGCAAAGAAGCGCGGTGAAGAGCCGGATTGACAAATGAACCAATCTTATGGCACAATCTGCGGTAATGGGAAACCTAGTGCGCCTTTTCTAGCTTGATCCACAGTGCATCCTTCGAAGAGATTAAACCCCAATCCTTGAGTACCAGCGAACCCTACAAACAAAAAGACTAGACATTGAAGGTGTAAGGGGTTACGCCGGCTTCCAGCTGTCTCAGGCGACCCACCATGCGGGTAGATGGCATGATCCGATACTTTAGAAGGATACTGACCATCACCATCTTGATTTCATAAATGGCAAACCTGGAAGACCAAAACAAGACTGGTATGAGTAACTCAACAGGAAACTCGCTGTCATCATACCTCATGCCAACGCAGTTTCGTGGTCCTTGGCCAAAAGGTAAGAAGGTAAACGGAATAATCTTGTGCTTGTTCTCTTCGGAGAAGCGGTCGGGGTTGTAGCAATCGGGCTCGGGCCAGAATTCAGGATCGTGGTGCAGGCCGTAGATGGGGATGCCGATGGTCGTGCCTTTCTCAATGGTCAAGTTCTTCCAGGTCCAGTCTTCACTACACTCTCGTTCTGTTCGAGAGGCCGGAGGGTATAGTCTGAGGGTTTCGTTGATGCACTGATCCAGATAAGGAATTTGAGCGATGAGGTCGTAGGTTGGCTGGACATCTCTGCCAATAACTTGCTGAATTTCTTTGCGGAGGCGTTCCTGGATTTCGGGGTGTATGGATAGAAGATACGTCATGAAGGTAAGTGTGCTCGCCGTAGTCTGAAACCAGTGCAAGCTAGACTTCTTTAGTCCTGCGAATACCATAAACGACAGACGGAGCGTACCTCGAAGCCTGCCAGCAGGAAAATCATTGATTGAGCCATTACTTCCTGCAACAGAGACATGGAGTTTGACCATACAGTAACATTTCTCATTGAGGGTTCAGACTGTACATCGGCCGTCAGTGTGCGGTTAATCCGTTGCTCTTGGTGGGCAGGCTGCTGTTGGGATGGAGAGTCAACCGACAGGGCGTCAGACAGCACATCTGGTCCATCTTCCTCGTACTCTTTCGTTGGTCTTTTGCCACCTTCATTCTGATCCATGGCCTTGACCATCATTTGCAGAAAATCCCGGCGTACCTGCGTGATCAACCAACGCGATGAGAGTCATCGACAGTTCCCTCGAAGACTGCGCATTCACCTGTCCTGAGCTCTTTCGCATCTCCAAAATTTCTTTCATCACCGACACGAGATACTCCATGGGACGGCGAGGAATTGACTGTATTTTCAGTCTCTTGGCGTAAGGAATGAAACTTGGAAAAATAACTAGACCACACAAAGTATTTCGATTGTAATAATAATATATTCTAGTTCTGCCTATTGAACGTAGGTACTTACAGGCTACGAGAAATGCAGGATTGAAGATGGAAATGTCGAATATCTTCAAAGCGTTCTTAACGAACGGGCTGTTGGGGTTGCTTTGTGTATCAGTCTTGGTGCCGAAAAAGGTCGAGGAGATCACGTCCATGGTTATTCGCTTGAAGTACCTACGAGGAGAAAGGTACAAGAGTCCGAATCTCATTGCAAGCTTCCTATCGATAAATGGACGAAATAAGTTACTTACTCTTTGACATCAAGGTCTTCTCCATTCTTGGCCACCTTGTCCATATGAGCCCCCATTGTTTCACAGCAATCAGTGATGAGATGTTCCATCTACCCAAGAACCATACATTGTTCCTCACAAGCCTTCTCGCAGATGATCTGCTAAGTCCTACTAACCTGTCTCATTTTGCCCGAACTAAATGCGGGAACCAGAACGTTGCGCACGTGCTATAAAAAGGAGCATGCGTGCTGCTTTCTGCCCATGCTGTCGTGAAAGAATTTTACCTTCCAGTGTTGATCCCGAAGAACGCTGACGTTCAGTTCCATGATCGGACCGTTGAGATCGAAATCCTAAAGTATACGTGGGACAAAGTTATACGTAATAGCGATTAGTGGGGAAGAAAACTGCATACTCGGCGGTTAGCGAAGACGGAAAAGTCCTTGACCATAATATCTTTCAGCATTTCCGGATCCGACACCAGCAGTATTGGTCCTGTATCGTAATAGCCGCACACTCGTCCGAACTTCTTTATAAGACCGAGATCGAACCCTCCTATGCCTTTCTATGAATAAAACAAACCCATTAAGTGTGCACACCAGACTGAGTCTGCTCTGATACCAGCGTGACTTAGCTGAGGGTACAAAACCCTTGTCTTACCTTGCTAAAGTCGAGAAACTGGTTGAGAATCGGAACTGCACGAGGTCCCGGTACACCACGTTTTCGCCAGTACTCATACTTTTGGATAGACAGGCTGCAGAACAAGAAAAGAGCGAAGAGATATGACTTTTTCGTTTGTCAACAGTTTGATGCTGACTTTGCGAACAGAGATTTGCCCTTACTAGACGGAATAGCCTATCAAGCCAGCAAGTATACTGACAATCCACAGCAGCATCTTTCAGGACTGCTACCCGTACAACGCGCGAAAAACGATGAAAAAAAAACGGACGAAGAAAGGCTCCCAGCGGTGGTTTACTGGCTGTAAATGTAGGAATAAGAAAAAGCAACCACTTTGCATAGGCTGCTGGTGCGACACTGATGCTGTATTAATTGAAGACTGGTTTTCCAGTTAGGGTCTTCGTTTATCGTATCAGCAGTTCAAGGGTACTAAGGTATGACTGGTGCAGAAACCGCATGACGAGACTAAAGTGCCATGATATAACCGACATCAAACCGATTAGATTGCCTGTAATTACCTGGAGGGATAACGCTTCTTCACGAACGAGCACTTTTACCGTGTTGGCTGAAACCTGCAGGCGGCGACTCCTTCTTTTGGCTAGATACATTGGTTGCTGCAGACAGACTGATTGGTTTCTTGCTGGTCAAAGAGCGTTGCGGACTACCGTCTGGAAAACACATGGTAGTTCGCAAAAATACGAAATAAGAGTAGAACAAAGTTTCGGTCTCGCACGCCCATTACGTTTTTCACAGTGGTCGGTAGTGGGATTGTTCACATGGCGTTGTGGTTGTGTGGCAGACTGTACCCGAGACACGGGTACTTCAGTTGGTGACTTTGATAACACAGCTTCCGCGTAGTTTTCCGCATCAATAGAGTGTGTGACGGTGTTTGTTACAACAAATTTCGCGGCTCGCGCTGCACCCCCGCTGTGGCATGCATAAGAAAAACACGCTGCTTGTTTTTGTAAATGACGACTGCAGAAATTTCACAAACCGTTATCGAACAGCATAATCACAACATCTTTAGGAGCTCTTATTGAAGTTGACTTTCCACCTTATACATTGCATGCTACTCTTCAAACGACAACCCGTCTGGAATTTTCTACTAGCCTGCAACCAGACCTTCGTTTTTTGTGCCTACAACATGAACATATCACTTCTTCGCCTGGTGATTACCATCTCTATTTGTTTTCTCGTAGGTAGAGTGTGAACGTCGATCTTTGTGTTCAGTTTTTAGGGTAGTATAACTAACCTCGCACCGTGTGTCCTCGTAGATTTCCAGCGTTGACGGTCAGACCTTGCAAGGCGCCCGGCAGGAAGCTGGCGCTGGTCTAAAACAGATCGGCCACGCGGGAGTGACGGCGCTCCGTGCTGTGGTCCAACCTGTCATCAACGCAGTTGTCCAGCCTTTCATTACCGTTGGGCGAGCCATAATGCAGCCTTTCGTTAAAGTGGCAACCGTCGGACAGGCTGTCGGTAATGCTGGGAAAGGAATTGTCGAGGCGGTTGGCCAGGGCGGAAAAGAAATCGGCCAAGCTATAGCGAGTTAATCTCAAGTATTTTTAAGAACCTCAGTCTCGACTGGTATTGTCTTCCGGTCTCGTTACCGGCATTAACCTCATGTGTTTTTCGACTGATTACATTTTCTGGAAAGGCTCGATCCGCTTTAAAATTAATGTTGATAGATGACGAACACTTTATCTTTCAAGGACACAGTCTGGCGATCCATTGAAATGTGGATTACAGCCACTGGCAGCCAAGTGTTCACTTTTCAAAACGCGACTCAAAACAAAAATCCCTGTACCTATTGCGCAACCATCTCAGCTAATCAATCAAAAAACGATCCTTCCATTATCGTTTGAAGAACTTTTCCAAGAACAATCTTTCAACATGCCTGGAAAAACTTCTTTTGAAACATCTTCCTTGGTGATCGCTTTACGCGATCAAGGTTTCACCTACCCTAAAATTTCTGAGAGTCTTGCCAGCCAAGGGGTTTCACTGAGTCGTCGCACAGTGCTCAAGATTTGCCGGGAGAAAGAAAAGGAGAGAAATGGATGGACCAAACCGGCGAAACGTCTTCCTCCGCAAAACCTTTCCTCTGCATGCACCCAGGACAATGTCAACAAAGTCAAGAAAGCTGTCGTCAAGAAGAATCCTGACTCGCTATAGAAGAAGCTCCAAGTATCCATCCGCAGTGTAGGCCGGATGATCCACCAGAATCTTGGATTGGAAGTGCGCAAGAAGAGGAAACTGCATCACCTCACGGAAGCCCAGAAGAAACAGAGGTATGAGCGGGGGAAACTTTTTATCTCGTATCTAGGTCCATTCAAAGTCCGTCATATCTTCACTATGGACGAGACTTGGATCAGTCTTGATGACTGCAATGTGGATACAGATCACTTTTGGACTGATGGATCGGCAGAAATTCCTGAAGAGTGGAAGAAAAAGACGACCAAGCAGTGGCCCAAGAAAGTCATGATCGCCATCGGAATCTGCTGGTTCGGAATGTCGCGCGCCTACGTCGTAAACGGCTCTGCCAAGGTGACAGCCCAGTACTTCATTGATGAAATCCTGTCGAAGATGATCCATGAAGACATTCCCAGGCCCTACGGGAATTCGGCGAAAGATGTCATCTTCCACATGGACAGTGCTCCATCTCACACGGCCAAGCTGACCATCCAGTACCTCAATGATCATCGTGTCAAGTATCTTCCGAAGGAGATTTGGATGGCGAACAGCCCTGACTTAGCCCCTTTGGACTACGGGATCAACGGGAATCTCAAGAGAATTTTGTCTGAGCGGAAGGCGACCACCATAAAAGGCCTCATTAGCGTTATCAAAAAAGTCTGTGAAAGTTATGATATCGCTGAAATTCGGAGTACGCTTTCCTCTTGGCAAGGTCATGTCCAAACGATGCTGGATAGACACGGTGGTCATGTAGAAGTTAAATGAAGAGGTTATCTGTTGTCTGAAGGAAGTAAGAACTTTTTTCATGAGAAGTGAACACTTGGCTGCCAGTGGCTGTACGTAGTAATTTCTTAGGGAGGTCTGAAGTCAAAGTAGACTGGTATACAGGGCGCTCGGACCAACTTGCTACCACCCATGAAAGCATGGCTTTTTCGATTGGATCATTACTCAACTTCCAAACTAGTTTTTCCTGATCTGAAATCCTGATTGCAACATCGTACAAAACTACCGACCAGAAATCGTTTCCGGAGGAGTTGTAGCTGACATTAAGCTAAAGGAGGAGAGAAGCCAAAATTCTGTCAACTTTCACATTTTTCGGGGCCGTTTTCAAAAATTATTTTTTCAGTTTTCCGTTCAATTCATGTGGCACTGCGATTTAAAACAGTTAGACCACGAGTTGGGTTCCTCGGAAAGTGTTCGAAACCATGAACCTGCCGATCAGGTCAAAAGCGGGAATTTTTTTCATAGAGCAAGGTTTCCCGGCAAAATGGCAGAATTTGCTGTTTACAATCATTTACTGGGTTATCTTGATGTTTCCTTGGATCTTTTTAGTTTTAACGTGCAAACAAGACAGTTGTTGGCCTGCTGATAGCAGATGTCGGATTGAAACTCTAACATGTGGTCCTGTGGACAACAGTTTTGGTCGTCAGGATACGTCTTCCCCACCGGAAGTCACACTAGTCAAATTTTTCAAGCTGCTGTTCATTATCATAAAACGGCTTATAGCTCAACCGAAACAATCTGGAAAGTTGTATGGATAGTGTGGAAGAACAGGCGGAAAAGGAGCAATCTGATTTTTTCCTCGTGGAAGTAACAGGTGGTAGCAAGTGGGTGCGAGCGCCCTGTACGTATGGTCCTGGTCCAGCGAAATCCGAAGTCGATAACGGGCTAGTACTGTACAGAACGGTGTGTTGAAGAGTTCGGTTAAATGTCAGTCAGAAAAGGAGTATGATTTTATGACTTTCCGCGGCTAGCACCCCCGAGACTTGGGTGTTGTATCCCATGAAAAAAAACGTCGATTCGGAGTAGTGTGCCGTCTGGGCGCATCTGTTTACGCTGCCGTATGTACGCTGAGTCCACTGAAATGCATATCTGTGCCCATCGGGTGTGCACACCCATCTTACCGATCAATCATTCAAATTTTCAGCCGATCGCTTTGATCAACTCAACTTCGTTTCCAAGCTTTCTTTTGATGATTGCTTGATTGCCTTCATTTCATGTTGAAGCCCAGATATCCGAACACCTTTCTCAGAACCACAATCTTTTCCGTAGCTCTCTGCCGATCCCGTCTCGTTCACCTAGATGGCGGCTCCGTTCTGGTGTCAGAAGCTAACCGTGATTTTGTTTACGAAAAAACACAACGAGCAGTTCGCAGGGGGAAGGAAGAAGGACTCGCCAGTTTGGAATTTCTCCAAATATAATGAAGAAGGCGATCATTCGACGGGCAGGGTTGTGGGCTGCTCGTAACGGCTTACCGGCTGCTCTGCAGGAAAAAAACAGTTCATCTGAGTTCATCTGCAGAAGCATCCAGCAGCCTACAAGGAATACCCGGAACTGTTGGCAAAACAGAAAGTTGAAAAGCAGAAGGATTCCGTTTCGGGCCTTCCCTTCAAACAAATAACGCTCGAAGAGATGGTTCAATCAAGAAAGCCGTACGATAAAAACCATCCATGGTAAATTGATTGACCGACTGATTCGGCCACTCCGATTTGCAAAATCTGATTTCTGATCATTGTTTGCAGGCACGACAGTACACTCTAAAAATTTGCTCTTCATGTTCTGCAGTCACCATCCATGAAGCTGAATGGGGTCGAAAACGAAAGCTTCCACGACTTGATCCATTATCTGGACTACCGAGCGCCTTTACCAACACGCAGGACTGTACGCGGCTTCACAGACTCAACTGAGAAGCGACTTCGAGAAACCGTTAAAGATCTGCTTAAGGATTCCGGCCAACTCTACCTCGCTACGGGTGAGCTTCAGGTTTTACTTTCGTTTTTTTGGAATTTCAAATGTTGGATTTCCAATCTGTTTAGTCCTCGTAGATATCCGGACCAAGAAGGGTATGACAGAAACATTCCTCGGATCACCGCACACTTCACCAACAGGAAGAATTTTGTCAGACATCACATCACACTCAGCTGTGTGTCATTGCTGTCTCGCCACTCGGCAGGAAACATCTAAGTGTTGTCCAAACAAGAGCTGACCAACTGGGGCATCAAGCCGCAGAACGTGTCGACCGTCCAGACCGACAATGCTTCGAATATGGTGGCCGCGTTCAAGATGGACGACGCGAACCTTGACCAGTATGTCACCGAGGCGGATGAGCTCAAAGCAATCGAAGAGGCTGTGCTGCAGTGCACGATGGACGAGGACGACCCACTGGAGGATGACGAGGAAGCGGCGAAAACAGTGAGGCGTTCGAGAAGTTCGAGGTGGAAGCCGAGAGCTTGTTTGAAGACTACAAGCGATATCCATGTTTCATACATACGTTAAAGCTTATAGTAATGCTGTTCAAGGATAGATAGAGATGTAGCAAGACCCAATCAGAGCAGTAATAACGAAAGTACGCATTCTTGTCACGAATTTCAATTTGTCGAGCATTGCAACACCCGAGCTAATACGTCGTACGGGCGTGAAGCTAATTGCGGAGAATAAGAGTCGGTGGTTGAGCACTTTGATGATGACTGAGGGACTGGTCAGAGTGCAGGCTGCAGTCGAGTCGATGATTGTGGTGGAAAAGATCGTGAAAGCCGACAATCTGACTGAAGGAGAATAGCGCGTGTTGAAAGAAGTGGTCAAGTTCCTCGGGAAGTTCAAGCTGGTAAGAATCGCCTCTGATGCGAAAAGGCTGATCATACCACTATGTGATAGCGCCGGACGAACCCGTGCCAGAATTGATCTGCGCACCAGGATAAGATGCCTCGGGCGCTGCATGATCGATGTAGCACCACGGACGCGCACTCCAAACGCTCGTTAATATTGCGACTGGAGTAACAGCTTTACGGGCATACTATACTGAAATTACAAAATGTCGTCCTAGTAATTCAAATAGTTTAAATTGCTGTCGAAAGCTGGATTCCAATTAATCGTAATCGTCAGTTCAGTAACGACGAACTACCAGCAGTTCGATTTACGGCCACGCGAAGGATTTCGATTAATCGTAATTGTAACTTGAACTGCAAAAGTCGTATCGGAACAACACTGTGTGCAGGGCTCTGTGTAGGGACGTTGATACAATGCACTCGAAAATTAATCGTCAATAATGGGCGTAACACTCGAGCTGGAGCTTGATTGTGGTCTAACCAATGACCGCTATGGCTTGATAACGAGGAAACTTCATTGGCTATTCCCATCTGGCTCCATCCAAAGCCCACTTTCAACGGTTAATTTTCGCGTGTACCGTACAGTGGAGAAAAATCAGTCACAATCAAGCATAGAGCAACACGCTAATTACTGTTTGTTTCTCAGGGCGGAGTTGTTGTCGTTGATCGAAGGTTCGCCCTTGATTGGCTCGAGCCGACTTTTGTAGTTCGAGTTTTGCCCTTGATTTTGGTCCCCATTGATTGACCGGAAAATCTGTATCCTTTCAATGCAGTGAACTCACTATTTAGCCATTGATAAATACAGTAAGCGTGCTTATCTTATATTAACGTTATGTACGTACTCTCATAGCCTAGTACTTTGCGATATGATACGTTCTGATGTGCCCATGTTAACCCTACAACCTTGTCGGCCGGCAAAATTGCCTCTCTGACTCAATTTGATTATTCTTCATGCTGACGATCTGCTCGCGTTTTGTCCGCCCACCCTCGCTGCATTCATTGTGTTTTGTACGATACTCGCACGGTACCTTGCCGACATGTAAGCTTTCTATCGCCAGTCATTAGATGCTTTTCGCTCGTCAAACATAAGGCCATCACAGCATATGTATAAGACTTATTATGCTGTGCAGATATCCGCGGCTTATGTTGTTCCTGATATCTGTGCATAGAATTTCTAATTCTGTACAACCTGAGTTGATTGCCCGGTTGACCTGTTAAGTTTGAAATTCCAAATTTCAATTTTCGAAAATATATTTCCGACTTGCTGTGTTTCCGGTGGTGTTTCTCACTACGATACCTTTGAGCTACCTGATATCGTTGATATTCACTGTCCTCAGAAATGTCAGAAGATGGGGGAAGCCAGAAGGAGCCTGAGAAGTCCCAACGGAGCAAGAAGGAAAGGTGCACCTACAACCCGCGCCATCTAATTGCCCTGTTAGGTCTGGTTGCAGCTGACAACCCTTACCAGTTCGCGAGTAACGCTGCGCGGCTCAAGGTGTGGGACGAGACAGCAAAGGCAATGAGAGATCAGAAGGGGGGATTACGGAACAAGCACGAAGCTCTCAGCTGAAGGTAGATAAGATGTTGGACGACCAAGACTCCTTGATGAACAAGCCCATCCCGCGTGGTCGAAGAGAAGCGGAAGTTAAATTTGTTTCGAGCACGAGCTTTCAATGGAAACTTCAGCAATCCAACCGCTACGCCGCTAGCCAAGAGTCTCATGAGCTTACGTCGTTGAGCCATAGCTGAACAACAATCGAAGAAGAGAACAAATGCGGAAGATCTAAAGAGTGAAACGAAAGAAAAATTTTGAATGCGTAGCCACGTTCCCGACTCAAAGCGGGAAATCTACCCCGCAGAACTCGCGTATTTCCGGTTCCTTATGCTATGTTTTCACGCGGACGAGCGAAACCATTTATGCATAGAATTTGACATGGTATAAAATCATGTGATTCTGTGCTACTCCGCTCCGCTCCTATTTTACGTTATCCAAAATGGCCAGATTAAAGATCGGAGTTCCGAAACTACAGTACAGAAGGCGAAAAACCAGTCAGAAGCTTGGCTTGGCCGCGGCTGACAACCTCAGCACGATGGTTTTCCAAGTGGTGCAACGCCTTCTGCCAGTCACATGAAGAATCTGCGCCACTTGGAAAAGGACCCCGTCGAGTTTGCTTGCCGAGCTCCCGAACAGTGAATGGAAGTGTGCCGGTTGTCACGAAAAGTGCTACTGTGAGACTTCATGAACTTCGAGAAGTGATGTCACA
>BDGG01000013.1:905617-921106 GCA_001949185.1 Ramazzottius varieornatus | reverse complement strand
CATCATCGAAAGAACCTGCCTGCTTTGGGTAACACAACGAATAACCGAATTGAACGGTTCAACCTGCAGTACTAGCAGGTAATGCGGGACCGCCGGAGGACTACACGCCATATTACTGAATGTGTTCGAATCCTGCTCGACCTTCTCGACACCAAAGTGTGTAGATCGACCTTCATTCAGTTCCTTCAAGAAACTACCCACCTTCAGGTGTACTTCCCAGAATACCAGGCATTCTTCGATGTGGCCGGTCAAACACTAACCGACTTTGCAGTGCGACTCCTCCATAAAGAAATGAAAAGATTCCACGCAAAGGAAGACCATCTGAAGGTTAGGAACTGGGGCGATGACTCTTACACTGTTACGAATGACCTACATGGAAAGGCGTATGATGTGATGCTAACGTCTGATGGTAGATGCGAATGTACGTTCAACTGCACGCTAGCTGTTGGATGCTCCCACATATTTGCTGTTAGGCAGACCCTTGCAACTACAGGAGGCCTCTTCGATCGATCTGACTATCATCGCCGTTGGCTAAGAAATTCTTCCGAGAGTAAAGACGTCTTCCCCGTATACCGAGAGTTTATGGACCGCACCCTCGATGAGTGAAAGGGTAGTGTCAAAGGTAGTGCACGGAGTGAGAGGCAGCGTACCAGGCCGTGCACTGAGTGAAAGGGTAGTGTCAAAGGTAGTGCACGGAGTGAGAGGCAGCGTACCAGGCCGTGCACTGAGTGAAAGGGTAGTGTCAAAGGTAGTGCGCGGAGTGAAAGGCAGTGTTCTATGCCGTGAAAAAAATTACTTTGCATAATATTATGTCTGAGTCTCAGCAGCTAATACATAGATATCACAAGAGCTAGCCTAATCAAACCTGAATATCGAATATTCAAAGACGCGCCAAAATGATGTGGGCTACTGTTGACGGTGGCGCAAGAATATCCTATGGGGAAAATCGCAAGACTACAGCTTGCAATTGACTGCTTTTGTACTCGAAACAGTTACAGACAAAATGTCTCTGAAATCCCTATCGCAAGTGCAGGGAAAGTTCAGTAAAAGCCGGGAGTATCCACAAATTCTCCGCTTTCAACGAAGGTGTTCTACTGTGAGCCATAAGGGGTGTTTCGGAACGGCGAGACCAACATCTTGTGTGACTGGTGCAGCCTACGTAAACAAGAGTGCAAGAACGAGCTCGTGCGGTGTCTGTTGCAGTAGGGACCAAAACTGAGTACATACACGAAGGGAAGGTTTAGCGCAGTAAACAGTTTGCATCAGGTGATTCCAAAACCGCGGAACGAAAGTACGAAGGTACGTGGCCGTCGTGGGCAATTCATACCAATGCATTTTTAGCAATTTCCTATGGTTGAATTTTGAGTTTTTCGTCTTTCTGCCTGTTCTAAACTTTTTACTGTTCCAAACTTGCCCTTCGTGCGTGTACCCATGACCTACAGTTCGAGGAGTTGCTACCAGACGGTATCTCTGCAGCACACTGACCAATACCATCTTAATTTCGTATATGGCGAACCTGGGAAACAAATGTTGACGATTAGTCTAACAACGGGATGTATCGTCCGCCAGTCACACCTCATTCCGGCACAGTTACGCGGTCCTTGTCCGAACGGTAGAAAGGTGAAGGGAACAATCTTGTGTTTGTTCTCTTCCGAGAACCGGTCAGGGTTGAAGCTGTCAGGTTCAGGCCAGTATTCGGAGTCGTGCTGGATTGCGTAGATAGGGATGGCGATGATGGTTCCCTTGTCAAGCGTCAAATTCCCATATGTCCATTCTTCGCTGTTTTCCCGCTCCGTACGAGTTGCTGGAGGATACATTCGTAGAGTTTCGTTGATGCACTGGTCCAAATAAGGTATCCGGGAGATGAGGTCGTAAGTGGGCGGTACGTCCTTCCCGATGGCTTGGTCGATCTCCTTGCGTAACTTTTCTTGGATTTCGGGGTGAATGGCCAGCAGGTATGTCATGAAAGTCAATGTCGTCGCCGAAGTCTGTACAGTATCAAGTAAACATTCGTAACGATAGTTTCGAATGGTATCACCGAAACTGGAAAGTTCGCGAGATCACGTCCAAGAGCTGAAGGGTACCTCGAAACCGGCCACGAAAAATATAATCGACTGCGCCAAAACTTCCTATAGAATTCCAAGGTTCCATCGGTTTTGAGTTGGGCAATATGCAATGAAGAATAGAGTCATACGTCAATAGATAGTGCTCGGTTAATGGGCGAGCTGTGGGTCTCATCCGATGGCGAGGAGATTTCGGCCGGAGAAAAGACGCCAGACAGAACGTCTGCACCATCTTCCTCGTCTTCCGGGAAATTATCGGTGGGACGCATTGACTGTTTTGTACTCTGCTGCTGGGAAGCTTCGGTTTCATCAAGCGCCTTTACCATCAATTGCAAGAAGTCCCGGCGGACCTAAAGCACACAGTCGTTGCACACACGTCGGTCGACTTTTCCGCGTAAATGGAAAACGTGTATTTTCGTATACCTGCCCGGAAAACTTGCGCATGTCTAAGATTTCTTTCATGGTCGAAATGAGAAAGTTTAGTGGTTATTTGGGGCTCATCTGTATGCCCATCCACTTTGCCAGTGGAATCAAACGTGGCGCCAAAACTACAACAAACAAATTCTTTGCCCAGTCAACTCTGCAATCTTTTAGGTGGAACTTACAGCTGATCAGAAGTGCAGGGTTCAGAGCAGAAGTTTCGAAAATCTGTCTCCCATTTTTGACCAGTTCGTTATTCGGGTTGGACTGCGAATCCACTTTTGTGCCGAAGAAGGTGGAAGTGATGATGTCCATGGATATCTCTTTGAAGTACCTTGACGACGAAGAACCTTGAGTTTCTACGCTGTGGGAAAGCGAGCACAGACTTACTCTACGACATCCAGCTCGCTTCTCTTTTTCGCCACTTTGTCCAAATGTGTGACCATCGTTTTACAACAGTCAGCAATCAACTCTTCCATCTGTGCAGAAGGCTGAGCTTATTCGTCCGGCGGAACGGGAACAGGAGAAGTCTAGGAAGACCGGATGAATACCTGTCTCATTTTTCCAGAGCTGAAGGCTGGCGCGATGACTGTCCGGACATGCTGTAAGAAAAGCGTCCGTTCTGCCACAGGCATTTCGCGCAAATGAGACTACGGTTTGGACTGCAGTACCTTCCAATGCTGGTCTCGCAGCGCAAAAACGCCGAGGTTCAGGATAGGTCCATGGAGATCGAAATCCTGGGCTCATTGAGATCGAAATGACATTGTCATTTTAGGGTGGCTCAAATTTGGCTTAAGAACAGTTTGAGATGCGAGAGCTTACTCGGCGATTGACGAAAGTGGAGAAGTCCTTTACCATTATGTTCTCCAGCATACTCGGATCTGCCACGACGAGTACAGGTTTCTGATCGTGATATCTGCCAAGAGCTCTCATTACTTGCTAGTTAATTGCTACGATAGAGTGGGTAATTTCAGCACTGCGTTCGACAGCTTGATAGATACCCGAACAGCCGACCGAACTTTTTCATGTAATGAACATCGTACTGCCCAAATCCCATCTGCAACAGGAAACAATTCCGGTCAGCCGGGTGGTGGGTTGTACGTATACTGACACGGTGTTCTTAGTCGACTTACCTTTCCGATCCGCCATATTTGTCCAACGAAGGGCATCGGGTAAGGCCCAGGTATACCGCGCTTTCGCCAGTATTCATGGTTGAGTTTGGCTGCACTGAAAATTGTAACCAGTCGTTTGACAACCTTATCCCGACCGCATAATATGCATCGGTTTTTCCTTTTCGATACGTGACGAAAAACTGCGATCACTTACAAGATGAAATACGCGACGAGCACCAGACTCAGGCTAACTATCCATATTAACATTCTTTGCGGGTCCACAATCGATCTGAACTGATTGCACTACGCAAGGAAAGAACCTACAGCAACAGCTGGTGCCTTCAATGGCAGACACGAGTGTGCAATAGCGGTTTCTGGGATCATGGTGTTTGTGAAATGTTTCATGGAGTAACAGAGAAAACCCGCTGGTTGTAATCGCAAGCCTGGGAGTGCAACTGATAAGATAGTTGATTGCGCAGCTCCAGGGATGTCAGAGGACGAAGTACGAACTGCCTGTGGAAATATGCCAATAGGAGGTAGCCGGCATGGAGATATCCAGGCCTGATCTCAACACATACTGCATCAAACTAGATTAAATCAAGAAAAACTTGTCTCCATTCTTCTAGAACAAATCAAAAGCTCAGAGGTGGCAGAGCTGACGAGATAACTGGCTTGGAAGGAAGGTGGGTCGGAAGTAATGTCAGAGAGCCTATTTGACGTACTATGATCAAACAATCAAGTCTACAAAACAGTGCTCCGTGGATATCTCCATTCCGGCTACCTCGTACCGGTTTATCCCTTCATTGTTCTTGATGCCACTGTATATGTGCGCATCATCTCTGAGACTCATACTGGTACCTGGAAGAATTCACTAAAAAAGGCAAATACTTGCGGAACGCGAGTACAGTATTATAGTATGAGAATCTGTTTGATATCTTTCACTGATGATGATCGTAAGATCATGCGAAATGTTTCGCATTTTTCACGAACAACGGGCGAAAGTCCAATGATCAATCTCACGCCACCGTGGGCTTCGGTTTTCTGGACTTAAGTTCTTCAATTCTTTCTGCAGAGCTTAACTGAACTCTTCCAGCTTGACCCACAATGGGTCCTTCGGGGTGACAAGACCCCAGTCCTTCAGCACCGGCGTCACCTTGAAAGAGAAAAATTTAAACGGGCTACTGACGGTTCAGTGAGCAACCTCCTTTTTGAACCCCTACACAGTTACACCTACCGTGCGGGGCGATGACACAATCCGATACTTTAGAAGGATACTAACCATCACCATCTTGATTTCATAAATGGCAAACCTGGAAGACCAAAACAAGACTGGTATGAGTAACTCAACAGGAAACTCGCTGTCATCATACCTCATGCCAACGCAGTTTCGTGGTCCTTGGCCAAAAGGTAAGAAGGTAAACGGAATAATCTTGTGCTTGTTCTCTTCGGAGAAGCGGTCGGGGTTGTAGCAATCGGGCTCGGGCCAGAATTCAGGATCGTGGTGCAGGCCGTAGATGGGGATGCCGATGGTCGTGCCTTTCTCGATGGTCAAGTTCTTCCAGGTCCAGTCCTCACTACACTCTCGTTCTGCGCGGGTGGCTGGAGGGTATAGTCTGAGGGTTTCGTTGATGCACTGATCCAGATAAGGAATTTGCGCGATGAGGTCGTAGGTTGGCTGGACATCTCTGCCAATAACTTGCTGGATTTCTTTGCGGAGGCGTTCCTGAATTTCGGGGTGTATGGACAGAAGGTACGTCATGAAAGTAAGTGTATTTGCCGTAGTCTGAAATCACTGCATACTAGATTTCGTCGGTCTTGCCAGCACAAAGAACGACAGACGGAATGTACCTCGAAGCCTGCGAGCAAGAAAACGACTGATTGGGCCATGACTTCCTACAATACAGAACTCATGGTGAGTGCTGATTTAAGTGTCAAGTGAGATAACGCTAGGTTTTCGTACGTCAGGCGTTAAAGCGCGGTTGATTCGATGCTCCTGATGGTTTGCTTGGGGTTGAGACGAAGGTCCAACCGACAGGGCATCAGAAAGGACATCTGGGCCATCTTCTTCGTAGTCTTTCGCCGGTCTTTTGGTGCTGTCATTCTGATCCATGGCTTTGACCATCATTTGCAAAAAGTCACGGCGTACCTGCAAACCTCCCGATCGAAGATCGCAGCAAATCTACAAGAGGCACTGTCTCGATCGTTTTTTCTCTCTTACCTGTCCTGAGCTCTTCCGCATCTCCAGGATCTCCTTCATCACCAAGACAATGTGCTCCAAGGGACGACGGGGAGTCAACTGCATCTTCATTTTTTTGGCGAACGGAGCAAACCGAGGAGCAAGGACTACACAACAGAAAAGTCAGATTTAAGAATACAGTGTACTGTACTTCTGCCGAAAATGAAGTTCTAAAGATTGACACCTACAGACCACAAGGAAAGCGGGGTTGAAGATCGAAATATCAAAGATTTTGAGAGCATTCTTCACAAAGGGGCTATTCGGGTTGCTTTGTGTATCAGTCTTGGTGCCGAAAAAGGTCGAGGAGATCACGTCCATGGTTATTCGCTTGAAGTACCTGCGAGAAGAAAGGTACAAGAGTCCGAATCCCATTGCAACCTGCCTATCGATAAATGGAAGAAAAAGTTACTTACTCTTTGACGTCGAGGTCCTCACCATCCTTAACCACTTTGTCCAGATGAGCCACCATTGTCTCACAGCAATCAGTGATGAGATGTTCCATCTACCCAAAACCCAAACATCGTCCCTCGGAGGCTTTCTCTTTCATCAATGTCCTATCAATACTAACCTGCCTCATTTTGCCCGAACTAAATGCCGGAACCAGGACGTTTCGAACGTGCTAGGAAAACGAAATTGCTATCCGCGGTGGTTTCGATTCCGTCTAATTCCGTCTAATGTTGTTTGAAGAGAAAGTCACCTTCCAGTGCTGATCCCGAAGGACGCTCACGCTAAGATCCATGATGGGGCCGTTCAGATCGAAGTCCTGACAGCACGTGGTGCATAGTCAGATCGATGGGAGTTCGATGGGAATTTGATCAGGTAACTTACTCGGCGGTTAGCGAAGACGGAAAAGTCCTTGACCATGATATCTTTCAGCATTTCCGGATCCGAAACCAGCAGGATAGGTCCTGTGTCATAATATCCGCATACTCTACCGAATTTTTTGATGAGACCCACGTCGAACTTCCCCATGCCTTTCTACACGAATAAAATCATTCATTGATCAAAATAGGCCAAGTGAAACCGAAAGATCAGTTTTAGACGGAGATACAAATGCTCCTCTCTAAATTACCCAGCTGAAGTCGAGAAACTGGTTCACAATAGGAACTGGACGAGGTCCTGCTACGCCTCGCTTTTGCCAGTATTCATATCTCTTGATTGACTGACTGGAAAGAAAAACAGAAAAAAACCCTGCAAATTTCTTTTATTAGCACAGATGCACGATAATTTAAGACTAATTTCGGTTTCTCGATGACTTCCTAGACACGCATTCCCGCTTACTAGACGGAATAGCCAATCAGGCCAGCAAGAATACTGGCAATCCACAGCAGCATTTTCCAACGTATAGACCAACAGAAACTATCGGTGCAGCAAGCTGGATACAATAGACAGCCCAAGTCCCGAAGCTGAGAATTTTCAAACCACAACCCAAAAATACTGAAGGGGAAACCATGCAGAAAGGTATTAGAATGTAATCACCAGATCAGCTGACTTCCTAAGAGTTTGGTGGTGCAACTTCGGTATGGTCTAGCATGCTGATTTGCAGTAAGAAATGCCGTATCAGCAATCCAAAGTAAGAAGTTCACGTATGAACTTGACCGATTAGATAACCCCATGATCAACGTAGACAGCCAACATTGATCAGATTGCCTGTCCTTACATACCTGGATTAGTTACTGGAACGGCCCCAAACCAGTTCCCCCACCATGTGCTCGCAAAAATGCAACCGGAGCGCCCTCCTTTCCCCAACGTTCATTAACTTTGTACTCGAAGTCTGCTGAACGACCAATGAGCGCACAAAGATGAGTGTCCTGCCTTCGTTCGTTCAGGTACACGCACGAAGAAAAATTCCGGACTACACGAAATCGACGGCAACGCCAAATTCAACCGTAGAAAATTGTCGAGAACTGCGTGAAACCGAATGCACTTTCGGACAATTTTCTACGGTTGGATCTCACGGTGCCGTCGTTTTCGCTTGGTCCAGATTGTTTTTACCGGTCCAGACTTTCTCTTCGTGCGTTTACATAGAGCATCGAAGCCAAGCCAAAGACCTTTACAGGCACCTAAACGCTGTAATGACAGCACTTGGACAGAACTCTTTGGACCCCACAGGGGCGCACCCAGTACCGACTCAGGCGGTAGACTGATAGATGGCGCTCCTGTTGCCCTGACGTCCAGTGCTAAAAATGCATCCCTTCAGGTGGTCAGGCGACGTTGGCCACTATTGATTGATGCTATGAGACCACGTGACCACGGGAAGGGATGCATTCTCAATACAGTAGTAGTGTTGTGCAGAAATTCTTACGACCGAATCTAACTGTGGGTATCAAAGATTCCTTCCGCGGATGCTCTGCCAGCCAACGCGGTACGAACTATGATTTTTCGAACTACAATATGCCAAATAGAACAAAATCATGCGGAGAAGCAGGTAAAAGCCGGATTGACAAAAATGAGCCAGTGTTATGGCACAGTCTGCGGTTATGGGTAATCTAGCTTACAGTCACTGTCACGGGGCATCGCCACCCCATGGTTTTCGTTTGTAATTCCCATATTTTCCAAACCCGACGTCCGATTCCAGAAATTTCAATCGCCTTCACGCAGGAGACGCTCTAGGCTATTCGATCACGTAACAGACTTGCCAGCTTTTCCATCAGTCAACCGGTGAACAAAGCTCCTTCCATTCCGAGCAGTGCGCGGACCACAATAACCAATATCGGCGCCATGCAAAAGAATATCCATGACACTGTTTGCGAATATGGGATTAGGATGAAGAGAGAGATAATGACCGAAAATATTAGGCTTGAGTGGAGTTTTTATCTCCATTGACAGAATTACGGTTGGGCTCGTGAGTTGGGACTTTATACTGTACTTTGGGATGATTCTTGAGATTATGGATGGTGACGCGGAGACCATTGGCATAACATTGGGAGCAGACGTAATGACGGGGTATCTCCGTTAAGAGAAAATTACCTGTTCCAGTTGTAACAGACTTCACCAGGCGCGGCTGCGGCAGCCGCTCCTGCCCGAAAGGCTGGTAGAAGAGCGTTTGCAGCGATGGTCCCTTGTCTAGTTCGGCTCGCCACAGGAGAAGCACGAACCTCGAGGAATGGGGTTACTGGTCGAACGAATGCCTAGAAGGTCGGACACGGGCAGCCGGGGCTTGGCACTTCAGTACGATCTCTTGTCTACTTTGCACCAGATAGCAGTATGAAGCGGCTTGGAAATGGCCTAGCGAAAGAAATTCTCGTCATAAATTAGCCAAGGTTCATTACGTTCCGCCATGCTGGTGATCAGGTCTATGTAATTCAGGAACACCAGACAGAACTGTGGGATCTCCGACTGACGATACGCGACGAACACGATGAAAGCTCGGATCCATTCGATAATATTCTTGATTTCTTCTCGGTGACTATTGGAGGAAAAACGGCGATGGTGGATTGACTGATCAAGATCGCGATTGTAAGGTAGTAAGTCACCCAAGTGGACATGTTCTTCCAGGTCTTTGCAACGGCTGGTAGCATCTGCAGTCGAGGAGGGTACAGCGACCATAATAACGCTGGTGGGATGATAGCTGGGAAGACAACGAGAGGGGAAGTGACTGGTTGTAAGGTGGACTTGCCTTTGACGCCGCCGTAGACATTGGAAAGGGAATGGCGCTGGGTTGCGGCTTGTGAAGTCGAAGGTTGGGACTCTCTGATGGAAGCGAGTACTCGAATTCTTTCAGCTTTGAGGTCTTGAGCTCTCTGTAGCTCCCCCGCTTCCTTTTGGAATTCCAGTTACTGATCCAACAACTTGTTCATAGTGGCAGGGCCGTCGTCAGGTCGAGCACGCTTCTCTTTACTCGGGGAGCTATCAGGGATAGCAAGGACAACATCTTCGTCTGAGACATTTTCGTAATAGTTTGAAGAGGCGTCGGAAATGGCATCTTCCTGAACGTCGGGTACTTCTGAAGGACGACCGCATCCCCGTACTGAATGAGCCTTTCCGCGAGCTGGTTAAGCTTTTCCACGTCTCGCGGTGCTGCAGTGCGAATGGTTATTCCAGATCCTCGAGAGATGACTTGGTCATCGATGGCCATGGTCAAGAAAGGATAACTCGAAAGTTCACAACGAGTACGTACGAGGGGAAATATGAGAAGGAAACTCGGAGAAGGAGAAGTTGCTCCAGTTAACCGCAAATAAGCTTTGCTTATTTTCTAATACCTGTCTTACAGATAATAAATGAACATGACAGAAGACATTAAAGATAAAAGAATTTTGTCAATAAAAAAATGTTAAGGAGGGGAACGATTAACACCGTCAACTGGAAAGAGTAAAGTCGTGAGAGTGATATGTAACAGTACGGTATCGTTTCTTTCCGGAGAAACAGACGAAATCCATTAACCAATCGCGCTTTGAAGTATGACTTTATAAAATCCAGCACGCGTATCATTGATCAAACGATCTGCACTATACCTCCTTGATGTGCATTGGGGGATTCCTCCCGTGATGGTGCAAGACGAGCTAGAGCTGAAGATTCCCGTTCGGGACCAGGTTTCGCACGAAATCTGCGCACGAGGACCTCGTACTCCTCCTGACACAATCCGGGATATCCTCTCCGTTACCTGACGCGAAGCGCCCAGAAATAAAGAGGACGTATAACATTCATAAGGTACACCGATAAGCGGTAACGCTAGTCATCTTCATCCTTTATGGTAAATACCACCTTTAAGACCGCTTCGAACCGAGTGCGCAAGTCTTTCACGCACCAGCTGGGGATTCTCGAAAACCTTAGTCGCCATTTGGGTTTCGGCAGCCCAGTTTTTGGCACATTGACTATAGCGATTGTTCAGGAAACAGTTTTGAAGTTTTGGCAGCCACGGGCTTTCTGTAAATGCTGATGGGGTAACGCGAAACAGACATCGAGGAGCACAAATTTGAAGTCAGATTCGATCTCCGACCAGTTGTCGAACGGCCACGTCAGGAACATCCAAAGGGGTTAGTACTCTTGTCCGAAAAATTCTGACGTCAGAATGACGTCATATAGTGTAAGAGTACACATACAATCGTTCTGACACCAAACTCCCAAGCTGGGGTGTTTTGGAGGTTAATCGCCCCTGAAGTTTCCTGCAATCTCATCCCAAAAAGGCGAACAGTTTTGTGAGACTTTGAGCATGGCGAGGTACGGCAAAGCTACCATTCGATGCCCCTGAATATTCTCTCAAATTTCATGTCAGAAAAGGATCATTTGGTACCAAAAATAATGTGCCAAAAATTGGGCTGCCGAAACCCATTTATCAAACCTCATAAACAACATGTGCGCTTTACGAAACGGTGCAGGAAGGGGGTTATTAATAAGTAATAGAATGAAAAAGGTGGTGTTGCAACTCAAACTTCGATACTACACGCAGCAAGTACTTTTATGTGGTAGTCCCTAGTGTTTTTTAGACTACGCATGGGAGGCTGCGTCGTTGGTAAATCTTGAGCTTTTGCAAGCTGACAGCGCAAGCGGCGAACTTGAACCAGGGACTTGGGGCCGCCAGGTTCTGATTTCGTGACGTATTCAGTACACCTGTCTGGACGAGAATTTCATCCCTTGATACATGCAGAACATTGGGAGGTCCTGACCCAGTCCTCCGGTTATGACTGCGTTCCGGATGACGCGACAGTCCCCCTTCCCCGATGATCACTCAAGATTAATAGGTACTCAGTCATTCCCAGGACGATAGACGATAGTCTGGATAACATCCTTCCCTCTCATGGATGACCTTGCACCCACTTTTGTACATCTCGCATAGTCATCCTGCTGCACTTAACCGTTGCCCATTGATCGGCATGTACTTTTACCAGGAAGTGGAACGTTTGCCTTGGTTATTCATATCCACTCCCGAAAACTGTTTTGAGGACAGAAAAAATATAACAGGAGTGGCAGCAGAAGACACGCAGTATGCCGCCAGCAGACTCACTAAACCTTCATTTCCGCCAAAGCGATCGTTTCACCCTGAAGTGCTTCTCGTCCACTTCACGTAATTTATCATGACCTCAAGCGCAGGTCGGATTTGAAAGCACAATGTAACATCCCCCAGGTGGAAAGTGGAACGTTCGTTACAATGGAGGAACACAAGTGCAGTCTCTTGACTCTCCCTCCGTGCCGACCCTAATGGAGATACTTTGCGTAAATTAACCTGTGATGCATACTGTATCCTTCCTGGATAGATAACCACATCACTCTACCGTATACCCGCGCTTTCTCAATGTCATTCTTCGTCTGAGGGTCTGCTGAAACCCGACTAGCCACCGTATGGCTGTACTGTTTCAATCATGGGTGTGTCAGAATTGTATTTATGGAGCTTTTGTTATGTATCGATGTTGGTGGTTTTTTCGCGAATGGAACTGAACAAGTGATTCTTTTGACCGTTCATGTTGGCGCAAATCCGCTGTATGGGTTCTACGTTGCTGCGCCGGTGTATACGGTGGCTATAGGAATGATTCGCAAACAGTACCCGGAGATGCTGGGCAACATCACCCACTTACCGCTCTATCTCCCTGGATATGACTTATGCCAAGACGGTGGCGACCATGTCGGCGAATGTTTTGCCGACTTTTATCTGCGACATTCTGCCGCTGTGGATAGGAAGAATGTCTACATTATTCTCGCCAGTCCAGGTACTGTAATGTTATCAGGAACCATAAGATATGCTGGCGCTGGGATTTCAACTTCCCCGTTTCTTTAGAATGCACGAATCAGGTACTCGCTCTGGGAGACCTTTCACGAGGTGAGCGTACATCGTGCCTTTCTTGAATTTTTCTTGAGAATGTATTAATGAGATTCTTTCCTAGAGCTTGATCTGCCTTTTCTGATCAGGTGAGCTTCCGACCTATGACGGATTTCAGTAATCCCAGATACACCAATCTCTTCCGTAATACATCATTCTGGGAATGTAGGATGGCTTCACAAGTCTGTTACAGTAAGTCCAGTTCGATTCGGCGAAGTACCGAGCGTTTGCGAACTACCTTGGTGGACTCAAAAACTGCAGCCGAAGTAAGCTCGTAGTAGCGATGTACGAAGTGCACAGTAACTACGAACAGTGCTTTGTGAGCTAATATGATGGAGGTTCCGCTTCTAGTTTTCTTGATTCCGACGACACCGATTTGTTTGCGGCAATTGATGGTACTGTAGTGCTACCAAATTATCGCGCACTGAACCACGTGATGAGTCATCGCTGCCCAGTGTGATCAGATTTTATCAGTTTAGCCTCGCTGGCTCTCACCTGGGCATCATTTACTGTTCACGTAGTTGAGTGCGCGATAATTTGGTAGCACTACAGTAATTTTTCTTGTCCTTTATCTAGGCCACCTTTTGCCCTCATAATTAACCCCGCAAGACCTGAGTTGTTTGCAGATCGAAGCTTCTAGGCTGGGAATGACGAAGGGTGATCTTGTAAGTGGAAAAGCTGGTTGATGGGTCAATAATGGCTGATTTACGGAGTCAGCGCGTACCGTCAAACCAAAGTGAAAGTTGATTGTGTAGCCAATACGACTGAAGCTGATGCAAACCTGTTCGTTGCAGGACTGTAGTATTGGACAGGAGACGAAGCTTTAGATCATCTTTTCAAAACAGCTGCAGAAAACAAAACAGCTGCTTTCTCCCATCTTTGGGTCCACATGCCCAGGCTTTTGGATTATTTTTTCGTTGTGGTATATGACTAGGAGAAAGAAAATGGACGCGGTGAAAGTCAGAGTGAAGTTTTGAGTCGTCCCGTCATCTCCTTCATCGCTCGTCTCGCCTGACTGCCTGCTACTGTCGCTGTCTGTCTGCTCATTCTTCCTGATAGTCTTCGCTTCGTTGTACTCCGTTCTGCTGGTGTTTCTGCTTCAGTGTGTGCGTGACAATTACGTATGGTCTTCTCCTGGCTGGTCCTCGTCATCCTGGTCTTCATTCGCCACCTCATCGAAACCTCCTGCTTCTTCCGGTTTTATTTCGTCTTCTTCCGGGTCGGAATCTCCTTCTGCATCCTCGGGTTCCTCCTCCATTCGTCCATCTTCATCGCGAGTTCCTTTCTTACCCCAGTTGTCCTCCGAGTTGACATTCAAGTCGCCCGCAGTGTCATCAATTCGAGCAGGTCTAGAATGTAATAAGTAACATGAGTATTGGTTCTCTTCTGGACAGTATTGGTCCCTTGAAGTTTTCAGGTGTTTCAACAATCAACCACCTACACAAGCACGGATTGTCGAAAACGCAACACAATTATTCTTCACGCTCGCCTCAACTTCCCTACTAGAAACGACCTACTAGGAACGAGTTGCTCCCTCAGGCCTTTTGACGATGACTCCGGGGTGAACGTACGCGTTCCCCCGGATCGCACGTAGGTTGCTTCCTACGCACCTCGCCTGACAGATATTTTGTGGAGCATATTTTGCTTGCTGTATGTTTCTTTGTAGCACGATGGCATCTCAAGGAAAGTGAGACTTGTGTGGCTTCTTAGCTGCCTCAGAAGGTTTCCTAACTAAGCATCGAGGAAAAAGACCATGCCAAGAAGCCCAGAGAAAGCTACGTGATCAAACAGTCATCCTTAGCCAGTCCTCAGCAGCTGACGACGAAAACCGATCCGTCAATCCTGTCAAACGATCTGTCCCGACTATCAAAAGAATACCACGTGGCGCGAGAATACCTGCATCTTCGGCCCTCCTCGATATTTTGAGAGAGTGTGTTAGGAAGAATGATGTGAAACTACTTACTTTCCCCTCGGTTGCTTTCAAACTCCCAGAGCCGTTCTCTAAGAAGAAGTATTTTACCACTCTCAAAGAAAACATCACTAGGCCAGCTGCAGCGGTGGATACTACTGCGAAAACGCAAACCAATAATACAAAGCAGAGGAAGAACTCGATCGACGAAGACTCGCAGATGAAGAGAAGAGTGGAGCTGAAGTTGAACGGCGACGATATCAGCGGTGCCGTTAGGGTCCTCGTCTCTGAAGATGTGATAGCCCCTATGTCAACTCTGGAAGAGCTGCGAAAAAAGCATCCCCCCGAACATTAAGATGCCTATTTCCCCTCGAAAGAGTGCTCTGGTCCTCCATCGCCACCAGTCACCACGGAGGAATTAATGTCAGCTGTAAGCAGTTTCCCCTGTGACTCAGCTGGGGGTCCTGATGGTCTTCGCCTTCAGCACCTGGAAGACTTGCTAGGGGGTCTGAGGGATCCTATGTCGATACAGCTGGCGCAAGCACTTGCCGACTTGGCCGGCTTGATGCTGGATGGCAAAGTACCAGAAGATGTCTGCCCTGCCTTGTATGGTGCCTCGCTGATCGCTCCACTGAAGAAGACAGGGTGAATAAGGCCCATTGCGGTCGGTAACACTCTTCGGCGTTTAGCGGGAAAGATCGTCAGTAAACGAGTGATGGAAGCCACAGGCAAGCTTGTACGACCCCAACAGCTCGGCTATGGCACTAGAGGCGGCGCTGAAGCAGCAGTACCTTCCACTAGGCTGCCAAACTTTGCTGAAACTGGGCTTCAGGAATGCTTTCAATTCCGTTCACAGAGACAGGCTACTCGAGGAGGCCCAGAAGTTCCTTCCCGAGATTTATCCTTTTATTTTTCAGATGTACAGATCGCCAACAAATCTCATCTACGGCGAGCACGTCATCCCTTCGGCCCGGGGGGGGTGGGGGGGGGGGGGG
>BDGG01000013.1:886171-905567 GCA_001949185.1 Ramazzottius varieornatus | reverse complement strand
CTTTGGCCCCGGGGGGGTTGGGGGGGGGGGGGGGGTTCAACACGGAGACCTCCTAGGGCCATTGTTGTTCTGTCTTCTGACCCGGAACCTGTCCAAGTCGCTTCAGTCGTCCTTCAATGTATGGTATCTTGACAATGCCACGCTTGGTGGAGACTTCGAACTGGTAAGTAGGGACTTCCAGACCATTGTGGAGATCGGCGCTTCTCTGGGCATCGAACTCAATACGTCCAAATGTGAGTTTGTTGTCTGTGGAGGTACTCCTACCCAACAGCAAGTTACACGCCAGAAAATGAAGCTCCTCTGCCCTGGCGTAATATTTCCGGACAAGGAGACCCTAACGCTACTTGGAGCTCCAGTCTTCCCCGAAGCGATCCCTCCGGTCCTAGAGAAAAAGAGCCAACAAGCTGAGATCATGACTAAACGCTTGTTTGTCGTTGCAAAAAACTTGTCGACGAGCTGGGGCGCCACGGCTTGTCTTGTCAGTTGAGTGCCGGACGTCATTCTAGACATTCCGCTCTCAATGACTCCCTCCACCGTGCCCTCATCAGCTGTAAAGTCTCGAACGTCCTTGAGCCCAACGGGATCCTCAGGGACGACCAGAAACGACTTGACGGACTGACGCTCATCCCGTGGCAACAAGGTAAGGCTCTTGTCTGGGATGTAACCTGTGTTGACACTTTTGCAGAAAAATACCTGCGAGGATCAGCTGGGCAGCTTGGTTATGCCGCCAACAAGGCGGAAGAGATCAAGAGACACAAGTACCGCGAGCTGGATGGTCGTTACCTGTTCTGTCCAGTAGCGTTCGAAACTTTCGGTCCTTTCGGGAACGAAGCATCCAGTCTTATCCAGCAGATAGGCAAAAGAATAGCAGAAGCCACCGGCGAAACAAGATCCCTCTCGTTTTTGAAGCAAAAGCTTAGTATATATATTCAACGTGGTAATGCTGCCTCTGTTTTCGGAACCTTTTCTAGTCATAGAGGTTTGGAGGAGATCTATTCTATCGTCGATGTCAATAACCGAGATTTTTAGGGGATTTGTATTGTTTCGTTGTTTTGGGGTCTGGTTCTACCGGGCCTCTTTATGCTTTTGCAAATTGGCTTGCGTTTTTGTTTTTTTTTGGAGATTGTAAGTGAAATTTTTGACTTTCCGCCCCATTCTGTTGGTTTGATTTTAGGTTTTTGTGTCCGTTCAGCCAACACGGAGACCCGGTATACAGGACGTAACCTGGAAGCAACCTGACGATGAACAAAACAACAAGGATAATTGCATTATTTCCCTGTGGATTAATTTCCGTTCCGAAGTTCGCTCCCAAATTAACAACGGGAAAGAGCGCCCCCTAATTTTCAGATAACGCGTCAAGCCTATCGGTCTTTGATCATTCTGACGGGTATCACACCGACGTGGAGTCGGATCAGACAGCTCACAAAGAGCATCGCCAGGACCGCCACGGCATATTACAACATCAAGTATTCCCCAGAGGACAAGGTACGATAGGCGAGACTTCCGACTTTCTCCCGCTTTGACGATCTCGTAACATTCATCCGAAAGTCGAAAAACCAAAAGTGACTTTTTCCTCTCTCCAGGAGAATGATAACCTCTTACGTTATGCTTTACCTTGGTTATTCTGAAGGTGTTTGCTGAGAATCATCGAGCCATACTTTCGGGCTGGACCACCACATCCCTGATGACCAAGTTTGCGAATCTTACATTCTCTTTCGCCGACCGGAATTACACGACCGACGGTAGTGGGTCGAAAATCAATCCGGTCGTCGTGTTGCGTCAAGACCCCATGACTGAATCGATGGCGGTACGTCATTACATCCAAGAGGGACCAAAACGGACAAAATCGGGATACGGTTAAAGTGGGGTTATTTTGTGCGTGTCTTGTTTCAGCAAGCCACGATTTTCGATATGGAGATGAAAGAGTTTCAACCTATCCGAAACGACTTGTGGTACTGGGTCAATAGAAACAGCCCGCCGCCCGACCGACCCCCGTATGGATTCCTCAACGATCAGTGCGAGACTTCCGAAGTCGGTAGGTCTCCCGACGCAGCAATGCTCGATCAAGAACAGAATTTGATCGACGTTCGGGTTTATTCGCTTGGAAGGAAAAGGAATCGCTATCAGTCTTGTGATCACATTCATCTTGCTGTTCCTCCTGGCTGCAGGCACCAAAGACACTGTGGTGGTTCCTTCCGTTGACTGCGGTATCGTATGAACCGACGTCAAACAACCTACACTGTCTCTCATAAGTATCTATCCACCCCCACCTTCATACAAAAATTCACAACTTCCTTCACACTCTTCTGTTTTTAATATTTCAAACGTCTTTGTGAAGATCGGACATTTGTTCCCACGATCACGTGACTTTTGTGAGACCAAATCAACAAACAACCGGCTGTACTCAGCCGTACGAACCCCCTAAACAGCGTTGTTTTCGGATCCGTGCTGCGGAAGCCAGATAGCTGATAGGACAACGCCCTCGTCATCGTTACGCAGAACCAGTGATTCCGCTGTGCTGGATCCTGAACTCATGCAACTGATATGGAAACCCGGTGAGGTGATACAGTATCGACGGTCCGCCAATCTCCAAACCCTCCAGCAGCTAAGCAATACTGTTAACTGCGATGTGTACGCTGTGGGCGTGGTCCTCTATGAAATTCTGACGGGACAATATCCGAATGACGTAGACCTTGACTCACTCTAGTCCGTGATCCGTAAGGAATATCTTCAATATCGTTCTGATACATGTACACAGTTAAATCATCAGGGTTTTATCAGATACGTTGAGGTCGATTGAGGAATATGGATCAATCAAGATGGACGAGCGGGTGATTTTACCGAAGGAAGTAACAACCATGCTTCCGGGATGCTTCCATCCGAAACAAACGGGCGTTACGGAGGACAGCGAGAAGAAGGTTGGAGGAGATTCGTCCACGGTTCGCCAACTTGGTCAGGCATATCGTTCGACGGATGGCACATCAAACATTCGATCTGGAGTGCATAGCAGCCGAGTGAGCCGCCGAGATCGAAGCATAGGCGCAGATAACGGACAGGATACTCACTGAGCTACAGTACTTCCCATGTATGATGGTATGATCTACCGATCAAACAATACCAGTGATGAACATTATAGTCAAACTTTCGTCTGGCTTTCAGCATCGTTGTGCAGCAGCTGCGGATAAAGCGTGCGATCGAGCCGGAGTATTCTGACAGCGTGACGATTATGCTGTGTGATTTCCTCGACCTGGCTTAAATGATCCATCGACCTTCAGCAAGTGACGTCATTGCGGTGACGAATTATTTGAAAAGAACGTTGGACCAGGTGCTGTTGGAGTTCGACGTTGGCAAGATAGAAACCGCTGGAGGAGCATTCTGCGTAAGAAGATCGTCTGCTACTCCATCGTGCTTCGCCTTATTGTCATCCGTTGCGTCCAGTGATCGTGAGCCGTTCGCAGGAGGCAAGCGGGTTAGCGAACTACAACGGAGAGCTCCGTCCCTTCGAAATTGCTCGCCTAGCTCTGAGTTTGGTCGAAACGACATCCAACAAGGCCGTCAAGTTACGCGTTGGTTTGGCGAGACCATGCAGGAAGCTCTGCGTGTTCGGGACACTGGGGAGCCGGGTCGTGTGCACGTCAGTTCAGTAAAAATGGAAAAACTGTCTAAGAGTTCGGCCTTCAAGCTCAGCTGATTTCAAGTGTCGTTTTTCTTAAGACCGCAAAGTATTTTATTGTTCTTTTGCGGATTTGATTAGATTTGATGTATTCAGTAAGTAGATAAGCCCCGAGGGGACTTCAGCAGTCTAGTTACTCTTCGACATCAACAGAATGCCTACACAGTACGTCATTTTACTGATTCGCTCTCTATATCAGACTCGATGATACATGTTGCTTAATGGCAGTAATCGCTAAGAGTCTCATTCGATGTTCAAATCTGACTGAAAGTTAGTGGTGTCCGCCGTATAATGATGGGATACTTCATGATACAAATTTTCGAAGCTGTAAAGCATCTTGGATGGCAAGAGTGAACACAGAATTCGAAACTGTCAGTCATCTTTTACGTGAAATATACAGCTGGCCTGTGCGGCTACGTGTAGAGTCTGCCAGGAAGTGTGCGTCAGTATATATATACACATGGGAAATCAGTCTCACTCTCACGATGAATACTTATGCCAAACTACAGATGGGATTTGCACAAGACGAAGTCACGTGGTTTGCTACATTGGCCAGTGAAACCTCGTGACACACACTCGCTGAACTCAGAGCCGAGCCACGCTTGCACTCATCGTTCGAGTCCAGTAAATCAGGTTGGTACATTGTCTTCGGCTGATTGAAGTCCTAACATGGAGACCTTGATTCGTTTCTGGTAAAAATTTACCGCTTTCGGGAAATTTCAAATTTTCCGAAGAGATTTTCTCCCGTACAACAGTACTGTAGTTTGCCTCTTAGATTCTCCTCTTCCGTCATTGCGCTTCTGAAACGTTATCTTGTTGTCACTAAGAACGGAACAGATTGACGTGTCTTCTCGAGCGACTGCTAGTTACGTATTACCACGGGACGGCTGTTTTCAGCTGACCATCCACGCCGGATAGCCTGTGCTATCCTCTCTTCTCGACATCAAGGCAGCCTCTTCCGGACGGAACCCGGATATTCCACTTCATCAAGCTCGAAAGGGGGAGATCATTTAGTCCCTGCCAGTTTGTAAGTCATTTTGGGTCATTTTGGGTTGGAAGGAACAAAATCGTTTTCCCATTTGGCGCACGCTTCCGGGCAGTAATAATATTGAATACATGCGTCACTTGGGAAAAAAATCTTGTCCAGTTTGTTCGCCTAGCTTCCACATTCGGGTTCTTTGCAATATTCATCCCATATGTTTCTTTTGCAGAGACAATCGAGGAGTCTTGGACCAGTACGATCAAATATCCTCGGAAGCCTTGGCAATATGCAACTCTATTTGTTTCTCCTGTCGTGGTAGGTCATACGGTACAGAGCGTGACGTCAGTATCAACATCCAAATAGAAAAAAAAGTAGCAATTGACGAACCAAGCTTGGCATAAGTTGTATCATGTCATGCCCTTCACCACCTGGTCTACCATAACAGACACGAGTAAACAGTCGGGAAAAAACTATTTATTGTGTCTTTCTACAGTGATCATTTTATGATGCCTACTCCACCTGCAGTAAGTAATGGTAATGTTGTCGGGGGCGCTTAATGCTGTGAAACTTTTGGCCATACACCAAGTCGGCGGTCGGAATTCGTCGTGTCAGCCAACGGAACATATTTAAAACTTTAATCCGCCGCAAATTTTTGACAAATTCCCAATAGCCAAAAGTTCAGCAGACGTGCCCGTATCTTGTATTTCGGGTGCTCCAAAGGGCTACTGAAGAACGTAATTCTAATGAAATTGCAGAATCATCAAACCATCCTTCCGCCCTTTGGTCTTCCGGCCGACAATATCCCAATGTTAGGTCATTGGATGGGGGAATATTATGTGGTTGCTCATACGGTCTACAAGACGCTTCCCTATGTAGACCAGTATGAAGCTGACCCCATTCTTCAAGAAGTCACGGTGAAAGGTTAGACCAAGACCGTAAAATGAGCCGAGCATGGGACTTCGGGGGACCAGATTTTAGCAATTGGGGACTCCCGTGCGCGCCCATCAATATACAAGATGAACCGCATTGATGGGTCCACGGTGTTCGTTAGCAGTTGGTCGGGAGGCGGCTCATACGAAACCATTTTCCTCACAAAAAGATACCTGGACATGGGAGTAGGCCAGCGGGCGGTTATCTTCATTTTCGGCATAAATGATATTATCGAACACTACAACCATCCATCTCACTTCCACCTCACAAATCAGGAGTGGGAGCGCCATTTGACCTTCATGATGAGACCTCTAAGAGACTTCCTTGTGGAGTATCGCCACAAGTTTAACTCTCTTTTCGCCACGGATATCTTCCCCGTTACCGCAGCGTATGGGCCAGTCGGTAGCAGTTACAAGGCGGATCGGATCAACCACATTGTCGCTCGGTACAATGTTCATTTGCGAGACTTAATTGAGAGTTTCGGGGGTGAATTCATTCTTACCGGGCTCCAGCCCGGTATGGATGGTGTCCATCTTCAACAAGTGAGAAACGGGCCTTTGGAGCAGAAGCCTAAGATTCTGTTTGCTCATATGGTCCGCGATGTTGTTTACGCTTCTTTTAAGCGCAACCATAATTAATAATGTACGGCGGACAGTATGTGCGGATGGTTGGTGACTCAGTATTGTTACATACAGTCACGAATGTTTTGCAGCCTAAGAAAAGGAAGATCTCAGCAACCAGTTCCAGCCACCCAACTCCTTGCACATACCAGTGTGTGAACTGTGACGAAACTATTACTCATTTCTGCTGGGAACCTCGAACAGTAAGGTCTTGAAAACTACCCACAGTCTCTTCCGACAAATATATTGTTTTAGATTTGCGCATTAACTGATATCACGGGCTCGCCATCAGATCCTCACAATACGCCTCAAAAGGAGCCTAGAAGCAAAGCTCGTGAGTACCTTGAAAATTATCCCTGCAGAGTTTTATTGGATATGACGCCGCGTAAGCAGAACTTGTTCTGCAAGCCATGCGGAAAGACGATCAAAGTAACGGAATACTTCCAGCCTTACGCCGTCACGAGGCATTGTAAAACATCCAAACATGACGCGAATGTCGCGAACTACATCTCAACGCAGAAAGAGGAGTCTCCTGAGCGATCAGCACCAGCTAAATCAAAGGCTTTCTGTGAGCATTGCAATATGTTCGTGCTTCTCAGATCTCCAGCGACCATACTTCGACACCAGGCTTCCAAGAAACATCAGACAATGGTAGCACAGCGACAGAAAAATCCGGTTGAGCCCTTGCGGTCCATGCGTCCAAAGAAGGCCAATCAAACCATCATCGAAAGCTGGGTTCGTTCTCTTGCGAAAACTGGTCACGCTTTCGAGATCAGCAACAATTTTCAAGACTTCCTACACACGTTTATGGAAGGTGGCGGCTGCATACCGAAAGCCAAAACTATACGAAAAAATTATATACCAAAGCTTGCCCAGGGAGAGATAGAACGCCGAAGAGTTTTGTTCAAAGGTAACCGTGATGGTTGCATCTTGGCGGCCCCTTACTTATGTTTGTTTTCAGGCATAAGTTCACTTTGTCTGTAGATGCTTCCAAGGTTGCCCATAAGCACTGCATGTCCACCGTCATCATCTTAGAAGGGTCAGCCAGGGGAATGCTCATCGATCTTGATTTTCAAACACAGTCCATTGATGGGAATTACATAGCTCGTCTCATGAAGTACGTCATGGCTTTCTATAAGTTCGAACCCAGCAACTGCGTTGAATTCGTCTGCGATGGACATTCAGCTAACAGAAGGGCCTTCAATCTGTACTTGAGGAAAGTCATTCCCAACGCGACCTACATGACTTGTTTTGCACATATGTGGAACAATGTCCACAAAGACTTTGCAGAGTTCAGAACAGCGCTGATGAAGGCTTCGAAGAGACTTTCGAATCTCACAAGCACGGATCCAATGTTTCGCCACCCTGGTGCCAGCTTCCTTGAAGCCGTTCAGATTTTTAGTCCGATCGCCTTCAGGAACAAGCTTTCAGGCCTCAGTCATACAGATATAGAACGTTGGAAAGGTCATTTGAAATGTGTGAAAGAAGTGACATCAGATGAGTGGGCAGATTACATCAGGATGATTAAAGAGCACCCGAAACATCACAAGCCAGAGATCGTCGACTTAGGTGGTTACTGGAAGGAAATGACGGTGGAATTTCCGAACCTCTCAAAGGTGGCGTTACTCAACATCTGGTTAACCGTTAATTCAGTTGAGGTAGAAAGAGGTTTCAGCTATATGAATACGTTTCTTGGACCGAGGCGAGGTCAGCTGACTGAGAAGAACATAGCGTGTTTAATGTCGTTTTGCTTTAATGTTAGAGACAGGTCCTCTAACGATGTGATCAGGCGTTTTATATTTAAAGAGTGTACTGACTTTTTTATCCTATTTTAGACTACTGCAAACAGACTTATCAAATCATAGGCCCCCACAGAAGGAATGAAATTCAAAGAAAGTTGAACATTGCAAAAGGGATGGGCGAAAGCCCTGCCCCACAGAAAGAACAATCAAGGGTTCAGCGAAAGCTGAGCTCTAGGAAAGGAGGGGCGAAAGCCTTACCTTTCGGGTGGATCTGGAAAACTTATGCACTCTGATCCGAACAAAGTGCAAGAGTTCTCTGGTCCCACCCGGGCGCCGGTGCTGTAGGTAGTGAATTTAAATTTAATATAGAAATATTGTGTAAAGGGTGCACCGGCGGCATGGTCCTCTCCGACTGGCGGCTGCACGCGCCGAGGACTGGGTGAGTCTTTGGACTTAGCGGATGCCGGTCGCCCCACGCTATGAAAAAATGTATTATTCTCGATCACAACAACCAATCAATAAATCACCAACTTGTTCGCAGTGTCTGATATGATTCAGCTGACTTCACCTATGTACGGCATGGTGACGTGGAGGTTTGTGCCATACAGCTTGCCAACGGCGGATGAAAAATTTAGTTTCAAAATTTTTGGAATTTTGTCCTCTTCGCGGTTGCTGCTGCTCTTTTCTTTTAGGTGTGCGATCTTATTTCGCTGTTCATCCTGAGTGGACGCGGAGAAGGCAAGTCCCGATCCAGCCGCGCTGGACTGCAGTTGCCCGTTGATCGATCCAGAACGCTCCGCAAAAGAAACTACGCTGAACAGGTTGCTGCTGGTGCTCCCGTCTACCTGGCTGCTGTCCTTGAGTACCTCGCTGCCGAAGTCCTGGAGTTGGCTGGAAACGCTGCTCGCGACAACAAGAAGTCTCGCATCATTCCCCGTCATTTGCAGCTCGCCATCCGGAACGACGAAGAGGTAGGCTAGTTTCAGTTCAATCAACATATACCCGGTCTAACGGTTGACCGGATTTGTTCTAATATTTACCCTTGTTCAACTTGCAGTTGAACAAGCTTGTATATGGAGTGACCATCGCTCAAAGTGGTGTCTTGACCTACATCGCACGTACGCTTCTACCCAAGAAGACTGGAGACTCGGCCATGGCTCAGGACAAGGGTGAGAAAGCCTCGGCTGGTAGTGGAGACCGCAAGAAGGGAGGAAAGGCCAAGCTGCCGCCGAATTTCAGGAAGCCTAAAGGTCGATTTTCTTCCTAACTAGCTTTTGTTCTGTTGTACCACCGAAAAATTGTTGCCTTTCCGTTTTAGTTCATCCGCGTATATTGTCTACAGTTCGAAAATCTTTGAATTTGTCATATCACCAGAGTCGGATTTTTTTCGTTATTTTGCTATAAAATAAGCTGGTTTCACCTGTGAAGTGCTATTGATGGCGGAATATTTACGAGGTTAGTTTCTTCTCACACATATAACCCTTTTCGTAATTAAAACGGTCCCCTTACAGCAATGTCGAATTGAATCGGGAGGCCCTACGCAGGTTAACGGGTGAATGTTTTAGACTTTGAAGACTGCTCAAGCCTTCTCGGTGCGCGAGTTCACTAGAGCAGTGAGTAATGGTGCAGTGGCGCAATAAAAGGAACCGTAAGCCAACAGGATGCGCGACTCGATCGAGGAGACGCTTGAGTGGTACGGGCTATATGAGTCACAGCTCAGTTTAATGACTCAACGTGTGCACGGGCAAGTCATTAGCTGCACTTATACCCAGCGCGTGCACAACTCCTCCTATTTTAAATGCGGCGACTTTTCATGGCAACGTCGTCTTGCTTTTTTTGATGTTGTTCCAGTTTATGTCAACGTAGATGTCACGATCAGTGCGCGACGGTTCATGAAGAAAGCCAACAGCGTGCAAAAGCTCGTGGACAACAATTCCGTTATAGAGGCAACCTGTAAAAAGAGCAAAATTGTAGCTAGTTAGAATCGGTAGTTCTTTACTGATTGCTCAGGGAACTACACACGACTTGTGACCCTCACTGGCCTGCGAAAGCATGCCCGAACCCCTCACTGCTTCAGTGGCATGATTTGGCTTGATCCGGCAGCTTTGACCAGGTGGTCGCTAAATCGAGCAGAAAGGGTGTCGGGCGTACTACGGAGAGATATGATCCACAGCAAGCTTTTTCTCCGTGGAAAATGAAGGAGAAGCGTCCGATTTACGGATGTGTAGTCGAATTTTTGTCAAACATTCCCTTTCGAGTGGTAGATAGGGTATTTATAGGACATTAATTTGACATTCTTCGGTGTATGCACAGTGTCGGAAAATCTTCCCGACTCGTTTCCAGACTTGATTGCTTTATTGTGTGTGCTAGGGTTACGTTCTGAAAGCAATAGTGTCTCCACGCGGTATTACTGTAGTGCTACCAAATTGTCGCGCACTTGACCACGTGCACAGTAAATGATGTCCGACCGGAAATTACAGATGCTTTACTGCTTTATCAACAATCAATGACAGCCAAACGGTAAGGACAATTTTACTCTGAAATGTCGAACTCGAATGGATCATCTCCAGCTGGAACGTAGTCTGCCAGCATGTAAGTTGGTTCTGGCAGAACATCAGCCTTTACGAACTTTACGTAATTCGGCCTGCGAAAAATTTCACGGACGTCAATAAATGAAAGTCGTGCGAAATCGGAAACGACGCGCTTTGTAGGGTTGCCAGAGAGATTCTGAGAGAATAAGTAGGAAGTCACCATTCCTTCAGGCGTCTTAAGAAGTTCCAAGTCGATGCCCATCATGTCTCCCTCAAAGAGATCTTCCGGCTGCATGATGGGCTGACCCACTTCCTCCAGCCTGTTCTGCCTTGGGACAACCGGAACACTGCCCACCAGCTGAGCAGAAAAAGCCACAAAAAGTAAGACAACGCAGCGAACCATAGTGATTCTGGGCGAATCTGGGCAACGCAGCGAACCATAGTGATTCTGGGCGAGTGCTTTGCGATCAACCTAGTGTAAGAAGACCTGGAGAACTTAACTAACAAAGCATATTTGCTGTTTTAGTACCGTTGCAAAAAAGGTTCTCGTCCTTGTCTGACCTTGCAGCGAATCAATCGGACCGCCTGGTCGTATGAGACCACCAGATGGCCCAGACCAGGTAACCATAACTCTCACTGCGTCTGCAACCAGAACCCAAGAAAAGAAAATCATAGGCTCGGTGTACACCGCACTAGGGGATCCTGGGTGTTAGTAGCAATATGTACTACGAGTCTACCAAATTGCACGTGTGTGCACAGCACATGTGTGTTTTGGTCCAGCCAATTAATCAATCAAAACCTGCATTTGAATGCTTGATTGATCGAATGGGCGTTGAATTTCTTCTTCGATTGATTGCCTGAACTTTTTTGTTGCTGACGTTTGAATTCTTGTTTAGTTGATTCTTCGATTGACCTTCATTGATTTCTGATAATCCGGCTCACCCTGATTGATGGTCGGGATGGACTCGGATTGATGATTGGGTCCACCCGGAGTGATGATCGACACGACCGACTTGGTTCGGTCTTTGGTCGAAAGATCGGACCAAGTCGGTGGCCGGGTGTGGTAACAAAGTGTCGGTATTACTTTTCAGGTAAAGTACAGGTACCCATAGCTCAGGCCTAAGTATCGGACCGGTGATACCTAGGTAATACTTTTCCAGTACCTAAGCCTCAGCCACCAGTACCTGTACTTCCAGGTAGTACTTGTTCAACACTGCTGTCATGTCAGATGGTGGTCCGACATGACAGTCTGACAGTCAGTCGCGTCAATTGGAAACACATCATAAGTTGTCTTATGTTCATTTTCACGCCTACTCAGTTATCCCGTTTAGCCTAGACTTCCGGCCACCCTTCCCAGAACCACAGCTCTTTCCGCCGCTCTCGCCTGATCCTGTCTCGTTCAGCTGGATGGTGGCTTCGTCCTGATGTCAGCTGCCCACCTGAAGACTAAAACATTCAGTTACGCATCAATTTAGCTTTCGATGTCCACTGCAGTATGGAGCGTTGGACTTTCGCGGGAAGATTGATATCCTGTGTTCGCAACAGATTCAAACAGCTAAAGAACAATCCCATGCTTCTTTGGTGCGTTTGGAAACAAAAACTATCGGAAGGGAAGGCTTTCGTTCCCTGCTTTCAGTCTGTTCGAATAAACAGGTGCTCAAACAGCAACTAAATGCTAAACATCCTCTTGGCTGAGGTCTGACAACGAAATCTTCTTGGGTATCCCTAGTTGGCGTCAGCGCCCAGCGGACAGCTCAAAAAGTTAATCGAGCTTTGCTTACCGCCGGGTGCAGCCAGCAACATCCGAAAGACGTAGAATCCCGCAACAAGAGAACAGCATCCAGCGCAGCAAAGTCTGCGTTTCTGTCAATGGGTTGTTCCCCCAGACTTCTTCGAAGTTTGACAACGTTTGAAAGATTTTGGGAAAGAGCGAGGAGAGATGAGGAAGGTTGACAGTGGCCAGTGCTGACGAGATCAGTCAACTAAGGATGAAATTTAATCGTCTGAACACTTTAAGTCCAAAATTCTGCGCGTTCATCAGCCACCTATGTACGGGCGCACAGCATGCGCTCGACCACGTATGCGCCGGTTGAGAAAAGTGCACTCTGGGAACCCGTCCGCCCCAAACGGAAGTACGGAACACACTTCGGTCATTACTTTATTAGGTACTCTTTCTTTCTTGGGAACTCATCTCGCAACTTGGCCTTGAGCTGAATGAAGACTGACCTTAAGATATGGTAGCGAGACTATGTGTTTGGCTTGAACCTGGATGCTCCTGCCAAGGAGATAGTGATACTGTTCGCGCATAGCAGGAAGGAACGATAGTACCTGGGAAAGCTGCCCATTCAGAACGGCCAAAGGTCGAGTTTGTAAAACTGAAGGTTCCGAACATGACCTTCAAATTAACCAAAAATAACCGGCAAAACTCCGGTTGTATACAAACCACAGGTTGCTTCAAAAACTCCAAAGAATTGATCAAACATCCTGCAGAACAAATGCGCCTGAAATAATTAACTTACGGACAGAACTCGGATTCAGGTCGATGTGCAACACCAAGAAGTGGAGCAACCATGAGTCCGTAACTCCACGCCAAAACTAAGACTTTCAAGCGAAAAAATGACCGGACCTGAGCACAGGGAGGAAAAAGTTCAAAAGCACTCTAATACAGGAAGGCTACAGTACGCAGCTTCTGTAAATATGTAGCAAGCAAAGGCGCGTGGAAGCTAACCGAAATGTACACGGTTGGCTATTCAAGCTATATCTTTCTGGAGGAGTGATTTTTGTATCACTTTGCTTGACAGTTCTTGTTTCACAATTTTATTCGGGATTTAAAAACCCAAGGAGAAAATCTGTGTCGAAAAAGGGAGTAAAATCAATAGAAGCTGTCGACTTGTTTGCATGCTGGTTTTCTACATCAGAAGTCAGCCCTCATTGGAAAGCGAAAACAGAAACCATCCATACTACGAAAAACATTGGCCAGTGCCTGCGGTGCGCAGTCTACTCGACACCGTGTATCTTCGAGACACGGCCTTTTGGCCAACAAATTCGATCGAGCTATCATGCTGATCGCGATATGACTTCACGGCTGCTGGCTCAGCTTGACCAAGTCAGGCTGCAGCCCGGCTGAATTTGGAAATTCATTGCCGAAATTTAATTTCAACGACTCAGCTTTTCGCTTATTCTCGTTTGCTTCTTGTTTGTCCCTCTTCTCTCCAAATTATCCTGCCACAATCGGAAGTACAAAACTTGGAAATGGAGACCGATGGTACAGAAGAGCAGGAGAAACTGCTTTTGCGAGCTGAGGGGATCGCCCCAGATGGTACAGCTGATGTCAGGTAAAACTATCTGCTGGGATTTTTTTGATGCCCCATTCGTGCCTACGCGTCGGCGACAGAAGACAGCAGTAAAAACGGTTTTTTGGTGACGTCATCGTTCGCACCTCCAGCGGAGAAAGCTCTGCAGCTGCAACAAAAGTTCTTGAGTACGAACGGTCCATTACTTGACTTTTTCCGCTCGGTTTTTCGCCTTAACTTTTTCGTTCAGTGCCATATTTCACAACCTACGGGAATCAGGTTGAGCAGCCTGCGGAAAATGTTTTTCTGGCGGATTTTCACTTTGGCGCGTGCTCTATCTTCCTGTAATACAACCCCTTCTGTACTCACCCAGGATCTCTTGCATAGAATCTATCGTGGTATATGCCTTGGCCAGTCTCAGAAGTTTGCAACGTCGATACATCCAGTACTTTATTCCAATGCGAAGGATTTGAGCTTTGGTCAACATTTTCGAACTTGAATTTGAGGATCAGAAGGCTGACGAAAGAAAGAAAGCATGAAAGGAATCTTGAAAGAGCAAAGGCAGTCGGTCACTTCCGACAGGTTGTGGTCTACGACATGACACCACAACATATGACACGACCTGACCTGACATTCCGTTTCTGCCGCATCGGAGTATGAACGACGGGTAGTTTTACGGAAAGGTGCTGAGAGTCTAAACTTAGCGAAAAAGTTGTAACATCATGCCTGCGTCAGAAATTTTCGAACTGTTGGCAGCCGCATTACTTGATTGCAAACTTCTCGCCTTTGACTCCTGTCGCCGACGCGGAAGCACGAATGGGGCATAAGTTCAAGAGTGCAAGCGCTTCTTGCCTGCTTTGTCTTGACCTGTCGACGTCTGCCTTGTTTCTTGCAGAGCATGTTCTCCCGACTGTCGAGTTCAGAGCAGAGAAAGAAAGCAGCCATAAAGATAATTAAACCAGCCAAAGATGACAGAACCGGAACCGAGCGGTGAGAATTCAAGCGCTCCATACCATTCTACTGGCCTCACTGAGGCTTGTTAACGAACAATGTTTCTTTCTGTTACAGATGAAAGGCCTCTGGACGTTCCTGTCCCTGCTAGGCTGCTAGAGGGTCTTGAGGGAGAAGTAGGTAAGCTTCAGCATCCAGACCTGTTTCTAGATCACGCTTGCCTACCGTCCAGTCGATCCACAATCTGGGTTTGATTTTTGATTTTGCCTAAATTCGCGGCACAGCCTCGACCGAGCTGGGGGGCCGTGCGTCAAGCCCTTGCTCGCCGCTCCCTACTCTGGTCCTGGTTTCTCTCCTGCAGGCCAAGGACTGCTGATCGGAGACTAGTAGCGGAAGGGAAGAACTGACGCAGATACTCGAAAATCGGACGGAGTGGTGAAGGGTGGAAGCAGCCGTCGAGCATATCAAGAGACCTTCATCCGGCAAAGAGATTGGTGAAGATCAGTGTCATCGGTGCTGAGGGGTTGTCCTGATGAAGTGTTGCGCTTAGTATGATCTGGTAACTATCTGCCTGTTGTTTTGAAGTGACAGGATCCGTCTGACACTGAAACGGGAATTTCTCGGTGGAAAAAAGTCCTTCCTGCTGTTTTTCTTTGTCGAAGTAGTGACATCTTCTTTCGAAAGTTGTTCGTTTTTTTGCGGTCTGCGCTGGCGTTTTAGCGGGTTTCACCTTATGTCCGTACCACTTCCATGTTACGGATAAAAAATGTCGAGTCCTTGTTACATAAACGGCCAGTTCCTCCACGCGAACGAAGGGTGTCGTGAAGACATCAGAGCACACGAAAGGCTTCTAATCCACCGTTCGATCCATGTTCGCTTTCCAATGCGGGCAGACAGCGGGTTCGCCAAGACAACCGGTACGACCTAGTCCTTTCGAAAGCTATGAATGTGGGAGAAACTGAAGAAACACTTAGATTTTCATTTTGGCGTTCACGAGAAATTCGAACACCGTAAAATGTACTGTATTCCCCCGATATCTACGCGAAGTCTGTTACCCATGGCACCACCTGCAGGACGTACGTTATCCACACGATCCCCCGTGCACGCTGTACGTCTCGTACGTTCCGCAGGCGGCGCCATGGGTAACAGGCTTCGCGAAGATATCGGGAGAATACAGTATATCATTGCTTCTCGGGGGTCAGCATGGGCAACGATTCTTCATCTATAGGGTATCCGCTGATGTTTTCAAGGTGAAGCAGTCAGTCCTTCATTTATCTAGAAATAAATTTTTGTGTGGAATCATTTTGACTTGAGGTGTACACGCAGGACGAGAAATTATGGTACACGTCTTTTCGCTATGGCGGTACGGGAGCACGTACGTACGCGACCGATTCACAGTAACACATTTTCCGACACTTTTCTACGGTCGAATTTCCATTTTGTCGTCCTTTCCGCCTGTACCATAGTTTTTACTGAACCATAATTTCTCGTCCTGCATGTACAACTATTACGGAATATCTCTTTTAAACTATGTCAGGCCATAAGGGAAAGCCGGCAGGTTGCATCAACGAAGAACATCAACTGGTCGCGTTGCTATGGTGAGCCGGGCGATTCGAAAGTCCACAGTACTTTTACCGCGGGTGCATGCGCGGTGAAATACTTTTTCCGCGCATCCATGCGCGGTTTAACTGTTTCTCCGCGCATGGATGTGCGGAGAAACTGACTTTATCGGCGCATGCACGCGCGGTGAAATGTCTTTACATATCCGCGGGCACTTGCGCGGTGAAACTCACTTTATCCGCGGGTGTACGCGCGGATAAAGTATTTCCCCGCGCATGGAATTTCTTCGCGCATCCACGCGCGGGTAAGGTATTTTTATCCGCGCATGCACCCGCGGACAACGTCGAGGTTTTCCGCGCGTACTACCACGGAGAAAGGCATTTCACCGCGCGTGCATGCGCCGATAAAGTCAGTTTCTCCGCGCATGCACCCGCGGTAAAAGTACTGTGGACTTTTGAATCGCGCGACTCACCATACGTTGCGCTTCTTGGGCCGATGGTTCTCCCACCATACTGAGGGTAACACAATCTGCTTGCAACCTTCACTGCCTATTCTGCCTCAATCGACACGACAAGAGCAGATCGATGAACACTTCAAAACAGTTGGCGCCGTTTCTATCGGCAGAACACTGCCCGGTTACGCCTCTGCATCCAGGGTACGAGATTGCAACTTGAGTAATGCATGTGATGGTTGCTCACACTTGATTGATTCGCGTAATAGAAAAGAAGATGTTTTCTCTGGAATAATTATTAACGTTGAATATTCCTCACCATTTCCCACGTCTTGTGGTAAACGCTTGATATATGGCTTTGAGAATTGTTTTGGGTTTCTGCCTGTGTCTGGGACTGGCATACGGTAGGTTGATTCCACCGAACTCTGCTCGCGGTTTGCATGTTTCTCGCAGTTTTCACTTACAGCTGCGGTATACCAGTCGGCGTTGCCCGCCTTGGAAACCCCACCCTCGATTCGGCAGGATGAGCCACTTGTGGAAGGAGCGATTGTGGATTCAAGAAGGAACAGGGACGAAAACGTGTACGATAAAGTCAAGGCCACTGACACGGTAGACCCCGAAGAACAACTGTCCACCATGGGAGCGGGTCAGGACACAAGTTCACCAGCCATGCAAAGGCACATCATCGACGAGCACAACCGTTATCGTCGCATAGAGCCTGCCACTGTCATGTTCCACGTTTCATAGGATCCGGCTATTCAGAGACCAGCTCAACTTTGGGTGATGAGTGTGAATTTCGCCATCCGTCCACCGAAGCCGAACGACGAACCTACCTGAAAACTGCAAGTACGAGATCCGAAGATTCTGTATTGGTATACTGTATATGAAACAGCGAGGGTGAAATTCTGGTTTTTCACTTACTGTAGATTTCGACCTGGGCCAGAATCTGGCAATGGGGACTGGGGAAAACTTCGACTGGACAACAGCCATGAGACTGTGGTATGACGAGGTCAAAGATTTCACGTGGGGAAAGCCGACAAATGCAATGGTCGGCCATTACACTGCCATGGTCTGGGCCAAAACGTACAAGATCGGGTGTGGCTACAAGCTTTGCAAACCGGGTACCTCGAAGCAATTCCATTTCATGGTCTGCGACTACGGTCCAGCGTAAGTACTGCCTTCTCGCCTCCCTCCATGAAGACTGACTCTAGTAGAAGTTTTGCTCCAGCGGCAGCATTGTACCAAACCAGTTCAAACCCTACACGCCGGGAACGAAGTGCGGAAAATGTCCAAAAGACTGTGACAACGGTCTGTGTAGTGCGTACTTCGCATTCCTAACTTTCTAACCCTTTTCTGATACACTCTTACCCTCAACAGCTAATCCTTGCCCGTACACGAACGAGTACTCCAACTGTGAAACTCCGTCGGGAGGTAGCGCAGCGTTGTTTCCAAACGGTAATTGCGCCAGTGCACCAGCACATCTGCAGCAGTTTAAGGTATGTTTGCCGAACTCGTTTCGAAAATCATTAGAGCGTGTTCGCTGCCATTTCTCAACTCCCTAAGGTAAAGTATCCTGCTATTTCATGTCTTGTCTTTGTATGTGCAGGATAAGTGTAAGGCAACATGCAACTGCTTCGGGAAACTCCTGTATTGAAGATGGGAATTAATCCAGCGACCGGCATATCAGAGGCTCAGGCAACGCACATTTTTGGTCCAACAACCACTTTCGATAATTCTGCATCATGCTGTTGTAACTTTACTAGTGATTATTCTGACTCACCATCTAAACCGTTTACTTGCGAAAAATGAAGTCAGCGAAACATCGGTACAATGACTAAAATTATTTAGACGATCGATTAGCCACTTTGACCAATAAAATCAAAGCACATTTTTTGAAAAACCAAACTGTGCGAGTTGCAGACGAGGTCCTGCTTGTGGATACTCAGCCACGACCAATCTCGTATAGTCCTAACGACAGCGTCGTAAAGGCTGCCATAGATGCTTCACCGCAACCAGGAAAAAAATTGTATCGAAAACAGGGCACAGGGCGCTCAGAACGCGAACGACGTCAAAACTTGGCTTCCACAAGTCATGAACGAGCGTCAACAAAACTATGAGCCGGGAGCAGTGCGATCGAGATTGTACAGATCAGCAATGGCACGGTAAAGATCATACTCCGCCCCACTTGTTCGGAACGGTCCACATTGTTCGGCCTCTGAGACTGCTCCCTCTGCTGCACAGCCATTCCGATGGCATCCAATCGTCGCTTCGAAAAAGCGCGGAAAACTTGACAGCAAATGGCCACATAGAGTAAGAATGTGAACAAGATGTAGCCAATGTGGACGACATATTGGATGAGAAGCCGGAATAATAAAAAGCCGCTTTGTGTCCAGGAGCATTCGGCCCCGTCATCCGGGCTACCTCCCCAGACCAAGTCGCGAATCGGCCCCCTAAGAGCCAGAGCAGCCACCATGAATCCCATACCGACACACAGAAGCCATGGTTGGAGGACTCAGTTGCGGAGATGGAAACGTCGGTAAAACATTGGGAAGAATACAGCACAATTTCCGTTGATAGCGATAAGGAATGACTGTGGTAGACGCAGCCCACGAAAACTACGTTCCCTGTTCGGAAGAGCCTCCGATCCATTATACCGACCATAT
>BDGG01000013.1:817225-886121 GCA_001949185.1 Ramazzottius varieornatus | reverse complement strand
TATGTCTATCGGACACGGATGTTACATATATGAACCATACGTGAACCCGTCATGAACCATTCATGTCCGATAGACATATATGTCACATATATGAACCTTTACTGAACCCAAAATGCACCCAAAATTCTCTGTAGCAAACCAGGACTGATCCCAAATGTTATATGGTCGGTATAATGGATCGGAGGCTCTTCCCAACAGAGGTTCAAGCAGCGGATGGGCCTGAAGAGGCCCGAAGACTGCCCATCTCTCCAGTACTGTGAGAGGTTGGCCAACACAAACTGCAATGACGTTGACTGCGCATGGGTCGATGACGTATACGGTGAACGAGGTTCGCGCGCACCGATATGGGATGAAGACATAGATCGGTAGCAGATTTGGCACCAAGGACATGATTCGGAAACTAAGTTGTAAGTGGACCAATAACCGGCAGATCCAGCGTCTGGCTTTTACTGGAATCCCAGGATGATCCGTTCCGGATGGGAGAAAAAGGCGTCAAGTTGAATAAAAAGAAATTCATGGTGACCTCTCTTGTTTGCTGAATGACTTTAATACTAACTGTGGCAGTGGAGTACCTAATGGGTGAAGGAGGTCGAAAAGAAAGATCGACGAAGAATAAATTCTGGACGATGGATCAATTTTTCCAAATATGTATAATCAATCATGTCGCAGCGGGCTTCGCGGTTGAACTCACAAATAAGCTAGCGATTGAGTCGCACCGGACGCTACCCTCCTTTCCTCCCTTTTCTTAAGTCAAGTGGTCAATGCCGCAGCTCGGAATCTCCTCGCGGTTTAGACGCACCCTGTCTTACGATATTACTCCACATCAGAGCATGCACACAACCAGCGTTGCATGAATATTTCTTCAAGCGAAGAAAGAAACACGGATTATTCACCAGAAACAGTTCGAATTTTCCGGTCGACATGATTAAAAGCGCGCTTCGGAAATTCCAAACAGAAATTGCTGCTTCGCTGGATTGCTTGGTGAAAACAATCTCGGAAACTAGGTAGGCTTTCCGAGAATTCCAGAAGGATAAACTGACGTACCACCGATGGACAATGGGACCGATTAAATGATCACAAACTTCTCTCGAAAACATGCATCCATGTTTTCTAGAGCCGATACGGCTAGCTGCTGCCATGTGTCAATTATCGATTACATAGAGATATGAACCCGAAAAGTTCATTAATATTGCACCCATAACGGCAGGAACAAAGTTACCGCAGCCGCTCCACGTTAAGCCATAATGGATTCTTTGGAATGGCAAGCCCAACATCCTGTGTCACTGGCATGACCTGAAAAGATTTGCGGTTTCATTTCGGGAACCGTTTCCCAAACGGATTGCTACGAACACTAACATTGGCTGGTACAGTATATCAATAATCTACGCCTAACCGGAAACTTACGGTACGGGAAGTAGAAACCATGCGATATCGCTTTAGAATACTGACGATGACCATCTTGATTTCGTAAATCGCGAATCTAGGAAAAAACATCGGAAATCAGTTTCTGGAGAAAGTACAGTAATCGTTCTGAAATTCTAGGCGGCAAACCTCATTCCGACGCAGTTACGCGGTCCTTGTCCGAAAGGCAGAAAGGTGAAGGGAACAATCTTATGTTTGTTTTCTTCGGAGAACCGGTCAGGGTTGAATCTGTCAGGTTCAGGCCAGTATTCGGGGTCGTGTTGGATTGCGTAGATAGGGATGGAGATGATGGTCCCCTTGTCTAGCCTCAAGTTCGCGTAGGTCCACTCCTCTCTACACTCCCTCTCGGTACGTGTCGCTGGAGGATGCATTCGTAGCGTTTCATTGATGCACTGGTCCAGATAGGGTATTTGGGCAATGAGATCGTAAGTGGGTTCGCCGTCTAGACCGATGACCTGCTCGATTTCCTTGCGCAGGCGTTCCTGAATATCGGGATGAGTGGCAAGGTGGTACGCCATGAAAGTCAGGGTCGCTGCCGTAGTCTGTTACGAGAAGGGATCAGTTCACGGTCATGTTTCTGAGGAATGAAGACTGCCTGCATATGGTACCTCGAAACCCCCAATGAAGAATATAATCGACTGTGCCAGCACCTCCTACAAAATACCAGTTTGGACCTCGAACAGCAGCATATTAATTTTTCTTCCAATATTTTATTGGCATTACGTCTAGGGTCAGTGTTCGATTGGTTAGTTGAGCATGCCGATTACCGCCCGACTGAGCTGGGACTTCGGTCGATGTAAGAACATCAGAGAGGACATCCGGGCCGTTCTCATCCTCCTCCGACACCTGATCATTCGCAAACCGAGTTGACGATTTTGAATGAGCTTGAGGTTTGCAAGTCTCGTTCTCATTTAGAGCCTTGACCATCAGTTGCAAGAAGTCTCGACGGACCTGAAGTGAAATAGAATGATCTTCTGCAGATCTGCTAGTCTGCTGCAGTAGGATTCGATCCGGTGCTTCACACTCTGTTTATGACTGTTATAAATATATACCTGTCCGGAAGTACGACGCATGTGTAGGATATCCTTCATCGTGGAGATTAGGAAGTTCAACGGACGTTTTGGACTCATCTGTATGCCCATCCACTTTGCAATCGGAATTAGACGAGGTGCCAGGACTACATGTACATCAGGAAATCTGTGTTTCAGAAATAGCGCAACTGCGAACTTGGCAAGTCTTAGGGGAAGGAACTCACATGCGATTAGAAACGCAGGATTAGTAGCAGACACCTCGAACACCTGCTTGCCGTTCTTGATCAATTCATTGTCCGAATTGTTTTGCGAGTCCACTTTCGTACCAAAGAACGTCGAACAGATAACGTCCATCGAAATAGCCTTGAAGAATCTTCAGAGGAAAGAGCGTTGAAAGCCGTTTTCGTTACGTATCGGTGGATATATATACATTACAGTACGTACAAGTGCGGTAAGCATACCCTTCGAAATTTAGTTCTTCTCCCTTCTCTACCGTCTTTTCGAGATGACCGTCCATGGTTTTACAGCAGTCAACAATCAGAGCCTCCATCTACATAAGTACAGCTCATTCATGAAGGATTGGTAAGGTACTGCTTGTCTATGGAGGAGCCTCTTCGGCTAACCTGTCTCATTTTTCCAGAGCTGAAGGCCGGTCCAATGACGGTTCGAACGTTCTAAAAATTATATCGCTCATATATTTTTAACCATATTTTTCTCAGTGTCATCAACGATCTGGACGAACTTTCCACTGGTGGTCTCGAAGGGAGAAAAGTCCCAAGTTCATAATGGGACCCTGTAGGTCGAAATCCTGAAACACAGCCGTTTTGTAAAGTTCGCGGAAGATGGTACGGTAGGCTAAGGCGTAACGCTGATTCTGCCACAAAGCTAATATAAAGGAGAGAGGTCATACTCGGCGGTTGACAAAGACTGAAAAGTCCTTGACCAAAATTTCCTTCAGCATACCTAGTCATGGTCAATTTTAGAACTTGCCAGTTACATGGTCAGTCTGTAGGACGATTCAAGAATGGGCAGTACCTGGATCAGCCACAAGAAGCGCAGGCTTCTGATCATAGTACCTGCGGTCAAGCAAGCCATATAACTTATGATGTCTTTCCGTAGTTGACTCGGCGTTGCACCGCGCACCCGAACACTCGACCAAATTTCTTGATGTAATGAAGATCGAATTGCCCAAATCCCATCTGCATATTCAATAGCTTGCACTAATTATGGAGTTCTAGCCCGTTTTCTAATATCCTCTTACCCGTCCGATCCTCCATATCTGCCCTACGAAAAGCATGGGGCGAGGTCCCGGAATACCGCGTTTTCTCCAGTACTCATAATTCTGAATCGTTGTACTGAAACATACAAGTAAAGGATAAAAAGTAACGAACATTTCCACAACCGATGCAAGCGGTACGGAACTTTTTCCCTATCGATTCGCGTCGTCCACTTACTAGACGGAGTATGCAACCAGCCCCAGAAATAGAGTGACAATCCAGATCAACATTTTCCCACTACCGTACTATTCCAGTAGTCGGCCAGGTTGTTCTCTTGACTGTTCCCTGGAAAGTGAGATGGATGCATGTACATAGTCTACAAGAAAGTTTCGCATATGTTGCCGTACCTCGAAAGAGATACCTTGCATTGCTGATAAGCAGCTTTCTCTTTCTTGTTTACAGTCGTCTAAAGTCTTCGATCGGTAAGACTGAGTCAGTGGCAACAGCTGACTCAGCAGCTTTACGGTACTGCTCGCAGCGTATTGACAAGTGAGTAGTGAGTACACGTTTACTGTATGTCGTGGTACACAAATAGCTAGATAGTGGATACGAGTATGGGTTTCCATATCGAGAAACCCTCCATTAGTTAGGCTTTACGGTGTACCGTCAACGTATTCATGTGTTTGTAAGTATTGGAAAATTTCTGCAGGACGCACCACCGATGGTACACGGTGGGGCACAATAGCTGCTCAGACACAATCGAGTTCTCGACTTACAGAAACTGGCTTCCCCGCCTAAACTTACAATCTGGTTCTGTTTCTCGCATGGAGGATCATGTAACTTTCTCAGCAAAAATCAGACTACTGCGCGGAAGAACGTCACAAAAACCGACATCCCAATGCTATTTAACACGCCTAGGCAGAACTTCTACACTGTAGAACCGTTACTGAAGTTCTGCCAAGGCTACAGAATCGCCGAGAAACTGCAGCCATGGCCGCTGAAATTGTGAAGAACTTCTGTCATGGAATTTCTGTACTATTTCAGCAAGTAGAAGCTTGGGAGTTTGAAAGTGACGATGAAAGAGGAGTGCCATCCGTGGCGAAGAACTATTGGGCCCACTAATATAGATGGTCAGAATTGCTGTACTTCTCAAATAATCTAGTTAACTAATTTAGTTAATTTCTGCAGTTGTCAAATAATTTAGTTGATACCGACTGGACACCTGCTGGTGTGCAGCACAGTTGATAAACAATGAGGTAATTAATACACGGTAAATCCTTTTTACGAAACCGATCATGAACGAAATTTTAAGTGTCTGCTGTGTAGCGATATGAGTAAGTCACGTCGATACACATCAATACTACCTACGTTCTTCTTAAGGATCCCATTTTTCCGTGATCGGAACCGAACTTGGTGTCTAATAATCATAAAGTAATGCGATGACGTCGCAGTGTGACATCTGCAGCCCAAAACGGAAACGCAGTAAAAACATGTGCGTATAAAAGCGAGCCTCTGTTGAGTCGTTCTTGGGTAAGAACTAGGAAGATCAACGTTGGATGAGATTCGCTAAGCAGCAGCTAGTACCATGATAAGATCATGCACCCTGGTCAATATAAACGGTCCTGGCACTGAGCGTTTTGCAGTTACTGCATTTTAGTGTCGTCAGTTGGAGCTCGTTCGTGTTGCTATTCCTTTCGCTCTTGATCTTCCCATTCTTCTCTAGCTTTCTTCCTTAAGTTTCCCTACAAAAGAATGGACAAGCCAGCGCCTGCTCTGATAATTTATCTCCACATAGCATCCTCCAAAGGTTCAAGTAGCAAACGCTGCGTGGTACGTTCCCGTGGATGACGAGCTTGAGCAAACGGTTGGATCGATATGCACCGTCAAATGGAACAACAGGCCTTCTTCCCTGAGGTTTTCACTAGGATAGGCGGTGAACACAACTTTTGCGGAGAAAAGGAGGCTCTCAACGCTAAAGTCGACGAGAATATGCCATGGAATGCATTAGAGTAGCTGGTGATGGTAAGACTTTCTAAGGCAATTAGCTGTTAGCTATAATAAATACATACGCATATGTTTCGACTAACTGATATTTCTAAGTGAAATAAAGACCACTATTCCATCAAATTATTATTCAGCTCATTTTAATTGACAAGCACCAATAATCTGTTCCTTTTGAGAAATGGTCCCTATGTTCTGTGAGGGGAAAAAGATTCCCATCCCGAAAGAAGCCCAAATCAACAAGAGTATCGCCAACCATAGTTCCGGCCTGCGCAAGAAGCGAAAGGCAAAGGCGTTAGCTGCTGCTGTTGCTGTCTGAAATGTTACTGATAGTTGTTTCGGTATATTGTGAAGGTATTGTTAGATCTGTGGGTTTTTTATGATAATTCTACTTTTCTGACGTTTTATTGCTGTTTTTCTCCGATGTTGGCGCGCGACCGGAAGCGTCGATCGCCAATTAAAACGTAGTTGCAGAAATACCCCTTTACCGTGAATGGTGCAGCCATTTTTGGCAGTGGCAGGAAAGCTGATTAAGTTCCTCACAGCAGTTCAGCGCCTGGACTATCGGGCATCTGCAGTTTTTTAACATGGGCGACTCCTGAAATTCGTAATGCTGTAGGTTTCTGCTCTTACTTCTTAAAAACCCCGTTTCTGCAGCTTTTGCGCAATGTTAAATAACATTGGGATACAATTTTGCTCAGTATGTCATTACATTTCAGCAATAGAAAGTCGCTTTTTTAGGTTGCTCAAAGCTAATCGAGTTTCTCCAGTTTGATCCACAAAGGGTTCTTTGGCGTGATGAGGCCCAGATCTTGGACAATTGGTGGAGTCTACAACAAAGAATATGATCCCATGAACGGATCATACCTTGTGTTGCAACGCGACCTACCGTGCGCGAGGACGGGATGAGCCTATATCGCTGGAGAAGGCTCGCGATTACCATCTTGATCTCGTAAATGGCAAATCTGGAAAGGACAAACCCCATCCGTCGATCAAGACAAAGATCCCCTAGAACAACACTAACCTCATGCCCACACAGTTGCGTGGTCCTTGGCCGAAAGGCAGGAACGTAAAAGGTATAATTTTGTGCTTGTTCTCTTCGGAGAACCTGTCGGGATCGAAAGTCTCCGGGTCTTGCCAGAACTCGGGGTCGTGGTGCAGAGCGTAGATGGGGATGCCAATGGTGGTACCTTTCTCAATGGTCAAATTCTTCCAGGTCCATTCTTGGCTACATTCGCGCTCTGTTCGAGTGGCCGGAGGATACAGTCGCAGGGTCTCGTTGATGCACTGATCCAGGTAAGGAATCTGGGCGACGAGATCGTAGGTTGGCTGGACATCTCTGCCAATACGATGCTGGATCTCCTTGCGTAGCTTTTCTTGGATTTCCGGGTTCGCGGTCAATAGGTAGCTCAGGAAAGTCAGAGTGTTCGCCGTAGTCTGGCACATAGACGCAGAGTTGCACGGTTGACCTGGCTCAAATGCTCGCCGAAAATACGTACCTCAAACCCGGCCAGCAAGAAAATCATTGACTGGGCCATGACCTCCTGCGGAACAAAATTGGCGATGACAGACTGGGTGTGGGTTTTGCGATCGGACGCGGAAAAGAGTAGGATGGTCTTACCTCAGTTGTGAGAGCTCGGCTGACGTGATGTCCCTGATGTGTGGTTTGCGGCTGAGTCGAAGGTTCGACAGAGAGGGTATCCGATAGAACATCTGGTCCCTCTTCCTCATACTCTTTCGGAGCCACTGCAGATCGCTTACTGCTATCGTTTTCGCTCATTGCCTTGACCATCATTTGCAAGAAGTCCCGACGAACCTGTGAACAGCAAGCATATCGCAGTTCTGTGCCGGGTTAGGGGCACAGTTCATTTGTGTACCCACCTCGCCTGACTTCTTTCGCAAGTTCAAAATTTCTCGCATGGTCGACACAAGATAGTCCAACGGCGCTTTAGGATTCAGCTGCATCCCCAGTTTCTTGGCATAAGGAGTAAGCTTTGGGGCAAGAACTGAAATTCCACATCCGTTCCAATTTGGGCTGATCACCAGCTGATAGGGTTTGTCTTTTTGTCGCTCGAAAGCTCAAGACTTACACGCTACGAGAAACGCGGGAGTGAAGAAGCCTACGTCGAAAACCTTCATTGCGTTCTGGACGAACGGACTGTCCGGGTTACTCTGCGAGTCAGTTTTGGTTCCGAAGAACGACGATGAAATCACGTCCATGGTTATTCGCTTGAAATATCTGTGTGAAGGAGTATCATTTACGCATAATATAGTAATGCATGTTTCGTGGTAATAAGAAATCTGGCGTGGATATGCGTACGTACTGTTTGATGTCGAGGTCTTCTCCGCTTTGCGCCACCTTATCCAGGTAAACGCCCATGGTTTTGCAGCAATCAGCGATGAGCGGTTCCATCTACATAGTAATTGAAACGGCGAATGATGTTCTCGGTCAAGTATCTTCGCTTAACGCATAATCAAAATATGATGCCAACCTGTCTCATTTTCCCCGAACTGAATGCCGGCACCAACACATTCCGCACGTGCTGTGGAAATATGAAATGTTGGCCAAGTGCTGCAAGCACTATGCACAGATTGTATTACCTTCCAGTGCTGATCTCGAATTACGCTAACGCTCAACTCCAGTATGGGACCATTGAGACCGAAATCCTAAAACGGAGGGAAGCTTTAGTCAATCTAGAAACGTTGATGGTGGGCTTTCACATCAACCCCACCTCTTCCGCGACCGCGTGAGTTACAGTATGGCTGGCTTACTTACACGGCGATTGGGGAAGACGGAAAAGTCCTTGACCATGACACTCTTGAGCATTTCCGGGTCGGATACCATGAGCAGCGGTGCAGTGTCGTAGTATCCGGATATGCGTCCAAACTTCTTTGTGAGGCTCATGTCGAACTTACCCATACCCAGCTGTCAGCAAACAGGACGAAACCCGTATCAAGCAAAAGATGGGCACAGTTCACCACAGGTATACGAACTTACTTTGCTCATTTCCAATAAGTGTCCGAAAACGGGGACTGGACGAGGCCCAGACACTCCTCGTTTTTGCCAGTATGCATATTGCTCTTTTGCCTGACTGAAAACGATGCACAAAATGAACGAGTATGTGATGTTAAACCGTGTCGTACTCATATATCGTTACAGTCAAGGTGGTGTCAGTCTTACTAGATGAAATAACCGAAAAGTCCGGCAAGCAGGACGATGATCCACAACAACATCTTTCAACAACGGAGTCTGGTCGCCACCGATGGCACCTCTGATAGCAGCGTGATGGAGGAACGTAACGGAGTCGTCTGGAATACCGGTTGGGCCATTGAGATGCAATCCAGAAAGTTTCCGGCCTGCTTATGTAAGAGGCGGACTGTTGGATGGTGTAACTTCCCCACGACGTTGCAGACAGATAGGTGATCGATTATGCGATGTGTCAGCATTTCGCTGTCGATAGGTCTCACGAGCAAGCGAAACAAGATAAACAAATTGAGCGACCGATTAGATTACCGTGCAGTTTCTTGGCGAACGGTTCCTTCAAATACAGAGTTCTGAGTTGAGTTGCTAGCAGTCCTTCCACCATTCCGTGATGCTCGTTCGTTGCCGCAGGAGCTTCAGCCTGTCTTATATACGACCATATATGGGCGTGTACCTCATCCTGTGGATGACTAAAATGAGGTACAAGGAGCAAAGTCTTACTTTGTTCAGCGTACAACTTTGCCCATCTACGTCACGCCTACGTTACAGAGCCTAAGAGGCCTGCACACAACTCGGGAGGTAGGGTAAGCAAAGTTGTAAGCTGAGCAAAGTAAGGTCTTGCCCCTCGTATCGAACAAGTAGAACTGCCTAGAACTTAGGAATTGACTTTGACCTTGAACTTCAGGTTCCCACCGGCAGATGCTCTGTCATAATGTGGCCAGTGCAAGCGATGACAAACAAACCATGACGTCCTCCAAACATGGTCACTTACATAATAGCAATACCCTTCTAGCCTTTTCATTTCCGTTCCTTCGAAAAGGAAGAGGACCTCCTCCACGAACCCTCTGAGTACGTGACTCACTCTTGCCAGAGCCGCTCTAACCCTACAAGGGATTTCCGCCAGCCCGGCCGTGCCGATTCTCTGGGCACTATGACTAATGGATAGAGGAGAGTCTGCTACCGTTGCAGTGTGCCTCGATGACGTAACGCGACGTTGATTACGATGTTGATTGACGACAAGATGATCATGTTGATGGAAAAATGAGGGAAAGGAGCAGCGCCCAGTTTTGGCGAGGGTCTTGTTCGCAATTTTTCGCCATTTTTCGCCACAAAACCATTTACTCCTTTCGCAGAAACAGGTCTCTGTGTTATACAACATGGCTTGGGGTACAAACCAGGGGCGATAAACTTCGAAAGGAACGAATGCTGATTTCGCAAAAAGAGAGTTTACAGGGTGGGAGTCGGGACGTCGCGCTTTTCTGTGTGCGCCAGTTTACTGGGATAGCAACGTTGTGGCTGTTTCTCCTTACTTGATCGATAGAAACAAATAAGGGTGATTCCTGATGATGTACCAAGGTATCGTCCGTGACATTTCGAGATTTCAAGATTTTCGCTCTGTCCAGGAATACAGGACACAGTCTTCTGTGTCATCAATTTGTAGCTCTTGACGGGACAAATTTCCACCTGGCTATCTTCTCAGCCAGTGCTTCTCCAACTAGATCAGAACGGCTATTCCATAGTTCTGTCATTGAGCTCTTAGCTCGTTACTTGTATAACTTTTACTCGTTGAGTCGGGCCGCGGCATTTTTGGATCCGAAGTGAGTCAAAATTTTCAAAAAGCAGGACTAACCAAAACCGTTTCTGGAAATTAATCGAAAGCGCGATCGGGTCTTTGACGGGATAGTTTAGAAGAATGTAGCGTGCCCTATGTTTCAAAAAGGCGCAAAGTCATATCAAAAGACCTAATAATTAAAGCCGCTACAGTGCACTGATTGCTCGTAGGAAGACAAGCCTTGATAATTCTGAGAAGCCGGTGCGGTACACTTCTGTCGAAACCAAGCCTTGCAAAATTTGTTCGTCCCCCGTCGATACTTAGATCCTCGAAGAGCAAGGATACTGGTGCTCACAGAGGTCGCATACGCTCCACCCTAAGCCATTGTGGGGTTTTCGGATTGGTAAGGCCCATTCCCTCTACTGCCGGCAGAACCTACAAAACAACCTAACCGATGCTAAAAAACTGAACGCCAAGCAAACGTTTTGCATACGTTTTGAATAAAAGGTGCTACGGTATATTCAGAATATTGCTTAGACTACGAGTTGTTGGAACCAGACGATAGTTCCTTAGGATATTGACGACTATCATCTTGTTTTCATAGATCGCGAACCTGGAAAGAAAGCAGAGTGCGGTTTCACAAAGACACAGACCCGGCATGACACAAATTCGCGTGGCCCCTGTCGGAATGGCAGGAATGTAAACGGAACAATATTGTGCTTATTTTCTTCGCAGAACCTATCACGATCGCATTTGTCAGGTTCAGGCCAGACTTCAGGGTCGTGATGGATTGCTTTAAGGGGGATGCGGGATGCGGGATGCGGGATGCGGGATGTTTCCTTTGTCTGGTGTCATGCTCTCGTAGGTCCACATTTCACCGCATCCTCAATCTAAACGCGTGTCTGAAGGATGCTTGAGTAACGTCTCGCTGATATGCACTCGCTGATGCAGTTTAGCGAACATTCAGCGTTTATCTGTATATATGCCCATCCATTTTGTGAGCGGAATCAACGCTAAACTTCCCGAAAACCTCTGGGAGAAACCGATGCATTAGACGGAAGTCGAGGTTAGGTTCTCGGAAGGAAGACCTCATCGTGATGAAGATGCTCACTTGCTCAGCGACATTGACCTCAAATTTCACGTTCCCACCGGTACACGCCCTGTCATAATATGGTAAACACACATGACATACCACATCATGAACACTTACGTGACAACCGGAATATCTTTTCAAGCTTCCGTTCCATTTCTGTTCTTCTGACTTCCTCCACAAACTCTCTCATCCTGTTCCTGGCTATGTAGGTTCAACAATGGTCTCAGGGATGGCGCCTCTGATAAAGCGTCCAGCATCTCCAAAGCCTGATCCATCGGACAGCCGCCTCGGCTTGCCCGTCGTGCGCTTCCGCCGTCATCTCGCCGAATTCCTCAATGACCACCAACATTCCTCCGTCTTCATCGTTGTCAGCGACACAGGGTCCGGTAAGACCACCCAGATCCCCCAGCTCCTGCTCGATCCAGCGTTCGATGGATTCTTCAACTCTCAACGACGGCGCATCGCCGTTACGCAACCGCGTCGAGTAGCTGCCATCAACGTGGCCAAGCGTGTCGCTTTGGAAGACGGCTGCGACATTGGACAGCGAATTGGTTACGCCGTCCGTTTCGAGGACTGTACCAGCGAGAAGACCGAAGTCAAGTACATGACGGATGGTATGTTGATGAGGGAGGCACAGGCTGACTGGATGTTTGGGAGATACGATTTGATTATCCTTGATGAAATCCACGATCGAACAGTGAACACGGACATGCTGCTGGGCCTCGTCAAGAAGGCTCAAGTGCGGAGGAGGAAGCTGGCTAACGATCCGAAGAACAGCGACAAGTTCTGGCCGTTGAAAGTGTTCTTGATGTCCGCCACGACGAGTGTAGAGAAGCTCCGAAGCTTATGGAAGGAACCTCCACCTGTGTTATTCATTCCTGGCCGAACTTTCCCTGTTGAGGTAGGTCAGTTAAACGTTATCAGATGACGTCACACTGCCGAGTGGCATTTATGGGAGGTACTTCGGCGTCAGGAGCAGTTTCTTCATTTCCGGCTTGTACCCCTGAAATCAGTTGATTGGATACTTGACTGACCAGCTTTGGTTTCCTCGCAGATTAATTTTACCAAAGCTCCCGTGGAGGACTACATCCGCACAGCGCTGGTCACCGTCTTCCAGATTCATCGAAGCACGCCCCTCCAGGGCGACATCCTCGTGTTCCTGACCGGATCGAACGAGATAGAAGATTTCGTGCGGAGCGGTCGCCAAGTCGTTCTCAACTTGCCTTTCAACCAGCAGTCCATCCGGTTCGTTCCTCTTTACGCTTCTCTCCCGACCGAAAACCAGATGAGAGCTTTAATCGTCGATTCAAACGCCAGAAAGGTAATTTGTTGTACGAATGTCGCCGAGACTTCCATCACGATTCCCGGTGTGAAGTACGTGGTTGACTGCGGGAGAGTCAAAAGCAAGCTCTACACGTCCATCACTGGGATGGAAAGCCTCAAGATTCGGACGATTTCTCAAGCCGAAGCTTGGCAGCGAACTGGACGAGCTGGTCGAGAACAAGCTGGGGTCTGTTACAGACTGTATTCTGAGGAAGAATTTGACAAGTGGCCGTTACATCCTGTACCTGAAATTCTCCGAAGCAACTTAGCCAGTGTCCTGCTGCAAATCATCGCCATGGGCTTGGATAAGCCTCTAGACTTTCCTTTCTTCGACAGACCGGATGAACAGAATCTAAGAAGTTCGATGGACCAGCTGGAATGGACAGGAGCCGTTACGCAAGAAGTGAACGAGACGGATGTGACGTGCTTGCTGACTGCTGATGGAAAACTGATGGCGAAGTTCCCGTTGGATCCTCGCTATGCGAGGTAGTGTCTCAACCTCTCACTTGTCAGTTCAACTTGGTTTCCCCCCTTGTGGCTTGAGGGTGCACGGCACACCGGCAGTCAAGTCTGGCACAGCCTCGTACAGCCGTACTAAGTTTTTAGCTTTTGGTAGCTGTTTGATTTTGTGATTGATGGGCTCTTTGTTTAACAGGTGTTTGTTGCGAGCTCAAGTCCACGGCTGCACGGAAGAAGTCCTGACAATCATCGCCATGCTTTCGACAGATTCGCCTTTCTTCGTTCCTCTCGAAAAGAGAAAGGAAGCAGCGTTGGCCCATCAGAAATTCTCGAGTAACGAAGGCGACCACATCGTCCTGCTGAACGTGTGGAGAGCCTTCAAGACCGCAAAAGGAAACGATCTCTGGTGTCAAACTAACTTCCTCAACAAGAGGAACATCGTGGTGGCTTTCAAGATTCTCAAACAGCTACGAGAGATTATGCAGAAGGAAGGTATAAAGCTCGTTTCGTGTGCACCAGGAACGACAGCGGTGAGGAAGGCGTTGTGCGAAGGCCTGTTCATGAACACGGCAGAAATGCTTCCCGATGGTTCGTACGTCACGCTGGACACCAAGAAGCCGGTCTTCATCCACCCGTCTTCCTTTCTCTTCAAAACTAAACCTTCTTGCGTAGTGTATAACGAGCTAGTCCAGACGACTAAAACTTACATTCGGGATTTGTGTTTGGTTGATAAAGAATGGGTTGATGCGGTTGGGAAGAAGTATTTTACTTCCGTCAGGCAGAAACTGGCCCAGCAATCAATCAACGCAACCTTTAGTTAACACTTAAAAGTTGGAAGTGGAAGCGGAAGTAAACCTGGTTTTTATTTTTGTTGGTGTATGCCTTCCTGGTTCAAAGTTAAGACGTTTTCTGTACAGTGGAGAGGAGAATTAAATTTTAGGATACGTACGTTCAATAAAAATGAGAAGTCAAAGAATGAAAAACATGCGTGGGCAAGTGTTGCCAGTTGAAAAACAGTATTACAGTCACCATGGCAAGGTACTGTATTCATCAGCAAAGGCTGACGTAATAAACAAGTTAAGCTTCCAAAAAAAGGAGAAGATGAGGTAAATATTGCAGAGTATTGCATTGATGAGGTACAGGAAAATAATTACAGCAAGCAAGAAAGTACCCGCTCAAGACATCGATGATTTCTTGGGCGGAAAGAACAAGTCCCGCGTCAGTTGGGAAACTATGCTAGGCACTTGCTTCTTCTGGTCCAAGTCAGGGTTCGTCGGGACGCTCGACTTGCAGAAGTAGGCTACTTCGTAGTTGACGCGTGTCAGAAGGCGGACAAAGTCCAGGTCGGGTTCGTAACGAGGATCTTTCTGGTTGGCTTCGTCGTCGCCGTGGTGGAGGTTGATCAGGCGACAGAGTGCTTGAATGTACCACGAGCCGTTGTCCGTGTTGCGCCACGAATAGAAACCAGGGATGGTGGAGTAGGCGAAAAGAAAGTCGGCTTCAACTGGCAGCCGGGTTACAGCCGCGTCGTCGCCTTGGATAAGGTCCACTCCATAGTCGAGGCGATCTCCACGACAAGCCTACAAATAAAGAGTACTCGTAGTCTCGTACCAATCAACAATTGGGACCACGAAGGGACGTTACAAGTAAAACCGGGCACTTCCCCCATTAGTCTTTCCGAAAGGACGCCTCGATTTCTATTTCTACACTGTGATATCATCAATGGAAATCCGACGCAGTGACGTCATGAGCCGCATCCAATAGAAAGCAACAATTCAAGAGAGCGTACTAGCCATACTTCTACCTGAATTCTATTCCGGATGGCTCATTTCAAAACAGCTGATCGATGATATCATTATCATAAACCGACTTTATTTCCCATTTTCACAAAGAAAAATCCTGTGACAGGACTGTCTGAAGAATGATCCTTACCTGGAAGATGAACAGCTTCGGCTTTCCAGCCAACGTCAGGCTTTTATCTCCTCTGAACGGCGCTGTCAGTTTCTCGACGGTGAGGCGCCCATCTACGCCGTAAAGAACGCCGTCATCACCATGTGTCAGAATGGCAGCGAAAAAGCAATCGCTCTTCGAGTGGTCTAACGAAGCAAAGTACTTCATGGCTTCCACCATATTATACGCCGTTAGGTTATCATACTGATGGACATCCAACTCTAACGTCTTCAACGCACTGGTCAAAGCTTTGGCATCTTCATCCGTGCCTTTCCTGTCAGGCATGCCTAGAGCAGGGTAGAAGTTCTTGTTGTTAATGATTACGGCTATACCTCGCTTCTCATGATGCATGAAGTATCGATTGGAGAAGAGGCTCTTCGGAGCTGTGGTCTGAGGCACGGGAAGCCGTGGAGGAAACGCTGGTGGAGCTGTAGTGGAGACAGCTTTCAGGATGGAAGGAGAAGGTAGAGCGTCCAGAACATCAGGGGAAACTTGTTTCTTCTCATTGCTTCCGTCGACAGATTCTGTGCGACTGAGCTGCCAGTGGAAAGCAGGCGGTTGCGGTGGACTGTCCACTGAAGGTGTAGAAGGAACGGATTGGGAGTTTTGTCGTGGGGGAAGCTTGGAGAGAGTGGAGGGACGGGTATGCGAGGAGAAAGACTTGCGCGACTTGAGGTATTCTCCCAAGAATTGGATGGCTGAGCTGAGGATGCCCGAGTTGGAATCCATCGTACCGATAGATCACAGATGAGTGCACCGACAGATGAGTTCCGGTCACCAGTTATCCATCACCTGAAACTACAACGAGCTTCACATGGTAAGCATGGTGGAAGATAAAACTGATCAGCTGAAATTAAAATCATTTACTGAACGAAGAAATGGAAAATTTTCGGGATGACTCAGTTTTGCCGGGTGGATTACGAATGGAAAGCGGTGCGGTGCGGTCCGCATCGCTATTGGACACCATGGCCGACGACTTACGGCTTACCATCACCCGTTTTTCTGGCAATGATGGTGCGCAGCCCGGCAGCGCAGTCTTGGCTCCATCAAAACACCGCACAGTAGCATTATGAAAATAGGCCGCTTCTCCAGACGCGGAGCGAAAGATTGTTTTGGTTTTTCTCCTTTGACCAGCGGTCATTTTCTTTTCCGTGAATACTCTCTTCGGTTTTTCCGCAGCACTGTATCTTTCTTCTCTCAGGATCAGAATACCCGGCCGGTACTGGAATGAGATGAGTCAAAAGAAGCGAACGCATTCGGAGATGGAGGCTGACGGTGAAACCACGACCATCAGAACTTCCTGGCAGGAATGTAAGTAGACCGCGACCATTCTTCCATGAGTATTCTTTGGGAACTGTGACACTACTTCCCACTGTTGTAGTACTCGGCGCAAAGAAATCTGGAGTTCCAAAAGAGCCCCTTGCAGGAAACATGATGATATTACACCCTCTTTGGTTCTCAACAAAAGCCGCACATTTTCTGACAAAGTACTGCTTACTTTTCGTAGCCTTTTTTTTCTCCCAACTTACTGTAATGCTTCATGAACTTGGCGAAGTGAGCCATCATACGCGTGAAACATCCCTTAGCGGGTTGTGTGGGTATGGTTCTCGACTGGGGTGCAACTTCACGCATATGATGACTCACTTCGCCAAGTTCATGAAACATTATAGTAATCTTAGAGTACTGTATTCCCCCGATATCTTCGCGAACCCCGTTAATCGTGGCGCCACCCACGGGACGTACGTCATCCATACATACATGCCCATCCGCCTGTACGTCATGTACGTTCGTAGGTGGCGCCATGGGTATCAGGCTTCGCGGAGACATCGGAGAATACAGCAGTCCTGGGGAGTTATTTAGCTCGTTTAGCTCGCGAGTTGAAATCTGCCCTTTTACTACGACATTTTCACGAAAACCTGCAACAGGTTAGTGCCCAGCACGACCCTGGTGCTTTCAATCGTAGAAAAAAGTCAAATTTAGCTGACCGAGCTATTAATAAATAACACCCCAGGACTGGAATACAGTATCTGAAACTGGCCGATCTGTCTGTTCGTGCCTGATACAGTAGACTTGCCACGTAGCGAAGGGCTTTTGTTCCTTTTGTGTCTCTGTTTTCTTCTCGGTTAAATTCCTAGATTTAATTTCTCAGAGTGAATGTTTTATCCAGAAATAGCACTCTATACAAAGTCGAAATGATTATCTTGCACAGCCTAAAGCCCCACCACGATGGGGCTAGCAACAATTTTGGCTTATCTGCGTCGAACACAAAAGACGCAGAATATTATCTATCATGACACTTGCACACTTCTATTCACCCGATAAGAATTCAAGCGCCTACCAGTACCAGCAGTGCTTTGGCATGGAAGGAAAGAAGTAGTTTTCGAAATGATGAGATTTCTGCCAAGAATTTGCTACGTGTGAGGAGGAGACATTGTCAGTTTTTCCTTCCGGTTTCAAAGTTGTTGATGTGAGTGCGCCGATGGAATAGTTTACGAACCAGTCCCCTTTGTACACCGGAAATGCCTGACTTTCTGAAGCGCCACTGGAGTCGGGTGCTGATCTTGTTGGGGCTTTTGTGCCGTATCGCTATATGGCTAGGACCGGCAAAAGTATTTTCCACGGTTGCAGGTGCGATTATGCTCTAACTCATGCTTTATAGCTCGCAAAATATTGCGCTGTTAACAGTGAGTCTGCCGACAGATGTCATGATGCCAACTTAACTAGTCAATGTTTCAGCGATGGCCCTTGGGCTAGTCTGTCTGCTGGTTGTGACCGCAAAATGGCACACTGATCCCACATTTCCCTTCACAGTCGCCGTCAAACGCTACGCGTTCGTAGTGTACCTCACCATCCGAGGCTACTTTGTCAGTCAAGAACTGGAATGGTTAACAAGCCACCCGACAGAATTGCAGGACAAAACACTGCTGCAAATCCTAAAAACAAACGAGAGCACGGAGTACGCCATCGAGAATGGACTGAGCAAAGTGACGACACGGGAGGAATTTCGACGATCTCATCCACTCTGTAAATACGAAAGGTTCGCTCCCTACTATGAACGAATGATGAACGGAGAAGATAACGTCCTCACCTCCGAGAAACCCAGTTTTTACGGTGTTACTTCCGGTACAACGGGAAAAGCCAGCCACATCGCCCAATTGCCGTACCAGTTTGAGTCCATGTACAAACAGGCTGCGCCACTTATCCTGAACAGAGTTGCACCAACGTTTCCTCAAGTCCGCTCACTCAGACGGGTAAGACCAGAAGAAAGCGAAGTCCCGCAGACTGTACTACACAGTAACCAAATATTTATAGAAAATGGTACTGTATTTTAATCCGGAAGGATGCATGTCTCGATTAAAAGACGGAACCCTGAAAGGAGCAATCAGTAGTTCTTACTTCATGCCGGCGCTGAAGGATGATGTTTTCACCAGTCCGAAAGTCGTCTACTCGATAGTCGACGAAAAGACCACGAGATACCTTCATCTCCTGTTCGGTCTGCACTGCCGATCTCTGCCATCCATCGACACTTCCTTCGCCTCGGTGATGTACTTGGTGTTTCACGAACTGGAAACCATATGGCCAGAGTTGGTCAGAGACATTCGACGGGGAACGTTGAAGAAGGACCTCGACATGACGAAGGGTCAACGAGTTGAGATCGAAAGGTTCCTGACAGCGGATCCTGAACGCGCCGATGAACTGGAGCGCGAGTTCAAGAAAGGTTTATGTGCTTTGGATTTATCTTCCAGCTTTGTTCAGTTCGAATGAATAGCGAACTTGTTTTCTTATTGCAGGGATGGTGGGCATTGCCAAAAGAATATGGCCCGAACTGGGTTTGATAAACGCAGTGACGACCGGTGCGTTTGCGCATTATGCCAAGATAATTCAGTCGACCTATTTCAAAGGTACCATAGTTAATCATAGCCGAAGATGAATTGGACACGAAGACTGGCATTTCATTTCAGCATTTGCTTTTGCATTTTTTGTAGGTGTTCCGTTCTACGCTTCGCTCTACGTGGCCACCGAAGGATGGTTGGGCATCAACATTTGGCCGAATCGCCATCCTAACGTGTGGCTGCTTTCGCCATACAAAATGTTCTTTGAATTCATACCCGTTGCAGGCATGGAGGAAGACCAACCAGCAACGCTGTTCGCTGAAGAGGTACCCTGCACCGCACACGAACTTATCTTTAATATTGATAGTTCTTCGACCAGTGGACTCCTGGCGCATCCCATCTTTTCAAATGTGTTGTAGGTTCGGCTCAACGAGGAATACGAAATCGTCATTACAAATTCCTGCGGCTTGTACCGCTACCGTCTAGGAGGTAGAATATTGTTCGCAACATGGGTCAGGAGACATATCTGCATCTACTCTTTCTCCGGCAGATGTCGTACGGGTTGTGGAGTTCTACAACCGCTGGCCAGTGGTCCTCCTTCTGTACCGCACCGGACAATTGCTCAATATTCGCGGAGAATGCGTTCCAGAAACTACCTTGTACAACTCTATTTTGAAATCCGTCGCCGGTTTCTACGGAGAGGTGTCGGGTATCACCGATTTCACATGTTGCGAGAGCGTCTTTCTCGACCGACATCCGAAGTATCAGGACAAGGGACGAACTAGTCCTTACTATGTTCTCTTCGTCGAACTCATCAACGACGATGGGGAGAGGGACTGCAGCAAGGACCAGATAGCGGAACTTTCAGCCGTGGTATTTCTGTCAGTTTCACTGCAAAATGTTTCGATTACAACCTTTATGCATATTCCAGGTCGAGAATAGTTTGTACGAAGCTCATCACCTGTACAAATTTCGAAGAGACAATGGAGGTTTGTCACAGCTGAAGTTGTTCGTGGTCAAATTTGGAGCTTTTCAGAGACTGCGATTGTTTATGCTGAAAAACTCCACCGCATCACCCCAACAAGTAAGAACTGCTGTACACGAAACGAGAAGCAACTGCCTTGCGAATTTCGTTCGATAGCTGGCACCGCTGTATTTCCTTTCGTTTTAGGTGAAACCACCACGCGTTCTCAAGAAGCCGGAACTTGTAAATTTTATGCTGGCGGAATCCATACACTGCTGACAGATTACCGAGCTCTTCCGTCCTTCCTTTGAATTTTTGAACTAAAGCTGCTGTCTCATACTTTGCTAAGTGCGTTTCTTCGACAACATCTGCTTGCGCACACATCGCAAGTCTGGTTAGATATTCATGCTCGTGCTCCTCTTTTCAAGATGGGGTTTGTGCCAGGCGTCCCGCGTGCGTGGTGGCAGAAGAAATTCAGGGGCCAGTAAAAATTATAGATCAGGCCTGTTCGCTACGGCGGTACGGAGGCATATACGCACACGACTGATTCGCACTAATGCACTTTCCGACGCTTTCCTACGGTTGAATTTTCATTTCGCAGTCTTTCCCGCCTGGCCCATAACTTCTCGTCGTGCCTGTACTGGTACACTTGGTGCACATATCATAGTGCTGCTGAATCAAAGTGCTAATCACGTCGGTTCTCCAAGAAGGTTGACTTCACACTAAGTAGTGATGTTCTGATATGGGTTAATGAGATCTAATATAATAAAAATAAATATCCGCCGTCCATCAAAGTTCTAATAAGTGTCCACTACTATAGTAAAACGTCTACCTGATTTAATAAAATATTACTATAGTAGAACTTTCGGGGGTTTGTTATTAAAATATATTTTAATATCGGAGAGCTCGACGGAAGATCTAAAGATTCAGAATCACAACCATCAGATCAGCAAAAATACTGTAGTACAGCCTGCACCCTGCTGCTGTAGAGGCATCATCATGGTGTGGCGCACTTTATAAGGCGCGGTCGCACATCGAGAAGCCAACGCACGCGCATCAGAACTCAGCAAATCAACCAGTTTTTCTAATTAGCGGTAGCGTTAACCCGTATTAAAATTTATTTTACTATGGATGATGGACAACTTGATAATAATAAAATATGGCACTTCCGGTTTCAAGCTACTAAAATATAAATATTGGAATGCGGTGCCCAATTCTGTTTACTAAATATTACTAAATATGGTAGATGCTCAAAACATCTATTCAAAACATCTATAGGCTTCAAGTGTATACCTTATCAACAAGCGTACCATACCTTTGATACCATACCTTGAGCAACTTGTCATGGTTACTTGGAGAGTCGTTGGGTTGAAGATCCTGTTCATAGACCATCTCCAGAAGCTTTAGGATGTTCAAGGGGTAATAGAATCCATGTCTGCGATAACTGGAGGAGAGAAAACGAGAAAAAGAACGAAGTTTGGCACAACAATCAAAACTGTGGTGATCAGCTGCTCTTCTACCCATATAGTGTTACAGACCAATCAAATAGCGAATCAGCCAGCAGACAATTAAATTGATTGACTGATGCCGATGTTCCGCCCAGATTTTGACGTCACTCCCGCTTCCTGTTGTGTCTACCAGGATTTTTTTCTGCCGGCCTAGTCTATCCCAGTCGATAGAGAAAACTCTCCTCTACCTCTATGTCGTTTCAGTTTGTGAAATAAGACTGGAGCATTGGCTAAATTCCCTCGTGAGATAGTCCAAATCCAACTTCGAAGAGCTGAGATATCTCCGTCTTGGCTGGGTTAAACTACTTGAATTCGCCAATCAACAAAACTGCAATCAACGAACGCAAGATAACTGCTGGTCCTTAAACATTCATAAGCTGCTCCAGCAAGAAATGGCTGAGTGAGGTAAAGTCTAAAGTCCACAGTGGGCGGGTCAGGCTGTGGCTTGCGGACAATCAAGGAAAATGTCCCGGATACTTGACCAAGAGCGAATCCTCTCAATCAAAACATGCAAAACGGTAGCTAAGCTCAGAAGATCACTCAAGGTTTTCTGGAGGAAGTGATCTGAGCAGCGGCTCAGAAAATTTCCTGTTCAAGAGTGCTCCCCTCCCTGTTGTGAACCCGACCTTGGACCACGGGGTGAAACTCGAACTTTCGGAGAAGACTAGCTGCCAACATGTCGACGTCCGCACCAAGTAAAACAAATTCTGTCTCAAGATCGGGTAGATGTCATTTTCATTTTTGTCGGTCAATTAATACGCAGCAAAAGTACTAAAAATACAAGCTGTGGCGTGTATGCAAGGATGATCAAGAAGCGACCGAAACAGTCGAGGACCGCTCGAACACTAAAAACTGCCGTGGTTGGCTCTAACATCATTATGGCTGTGTATTGGAACTGCCGGTCGCTATTATCCAACGGGTTGAATCACCTTGGAAGGTATCAATAGGACTGGTATGCAGACTTGCAGAACGTTCGGTAGATGATCTCCCCGTTGTACGTTTGAGTTTTGACTTCAGCTCTGGATGAAAGAGGGATGTCTAGTGACTACTGTGGGCAGAAGAAAGGTAAGCCGGACCGCTGTCAAGGCTGGAGAAAAACTTCCATTTTTGCACCAAGTGAAAATTCACAAGTGAAACAACCTGGTGCGTCACTTGATCACCAGCCAGATTTCGCAAACTTTTCTGTTTTCTCCGCCAGGTTTCCATTCCTGATGAAACTTAGTTTTCACTCTGTTTTCTCTTCACACTCTAGTTGCTTTTTGCCGAAGCGCTAGAAAACCATCTATTCCAGATATTCGAGAAACGACATTTCCACCATCGGCGCGGATGACGCGAGGACAATATTACAAAATGCGGGAGTTTACGAAGAAAATCGAAAAACAGTTTTTTCGCATCTTTTCAGAAAACTTTTTCTGCTTTCTGTGCGAGTGCCGCCTTCACGCCATGGGTAAACGATCAGGTAATCAATGGAACGCTAGCTTAACCGTGTATGATACTGCACGCTCATGTTCGACTGATTGAGAGCTGATCGTTGATTAGCCGGCCTGCAGCGTGCTTGCTACCCGGAACTGATTCACGTGTGCGACCGTGTGGGGGATCGTACGTACTGAGAATCACAGATCCTATCAGTTAATCTTCCCCCGTAGCGGGATAATCAAGAGCTGATCTCAACTTTCTAAAACGGCCAAGTTGACCCGCCTCGTAATCTAAGAACTATGGCTGTGAAGGAATCCATACAAAACGCTGAGTGAAGTGGCCAGGAGGCTGAGAGTACCACCATCGGTAGATGATACAGCTTAGGGACCGTTCAAGTATCACGTAAGGCGTCCAGAGGGAGGTACTGGTCCGGAAAATCTTACAGGAGTCTTACGGGAATGGGGTAGGGACCTTGAGAATCTTACGTAAGAGAATAAATAAATCAGAAATTTATCTGGAGTAATTGCGGGAGCGCAAAAAGAAGCCAGTTTCAAGACTCGAACCGTGACCTGTCGATCAGCTGGTTATTGGCCTTGAGCGACGCACAAACACTGCACCAACAATTAGTGCGCATCCTCGTTTGATCGTGCCCACTGCTGCTGTGCAATTGTCCCTGTTTTTCCCTTAAGTGGGTAGCAGAAATTTAATTTGGCATTCCTTTGGATTTACTATTTTTCCTGTCTTTTCATTTCCCATCATGGAGCCCAAACCTAGAGCTCCTCACAGGTGAATTCGAGCATTGCTCAAGATGCGTAAATTGTAAATCTGGTCTGAATCTAAACTTACACGCAGTCACGCACAAAAGGAAAGTTTGGAACACGAAAAATTTGGAACAGGCGATTCCGAAACACCGGAACGGAAGTTCGTACGAGGACGTACGTGTGCAATTCACGCCAATAGACTTTTTGAAATTTTCTGCGGTTGCATTCTCAATTTGCCGTCTTCTCCGCCTGTTTCAAACTTTTCCTTCGTGCGTGTACCCCTGTTTGAAAACTTCCGATGCTGCGAACGGTGCTCGGTTTGCACCATCTCTCGTTTTTCTAGCGAAATTGCGCTTTTTGCGCTTCTGATGAGGTCTTGAAAATCTTAGGCAGTAAATGAGGTTTTAGGTAGTGGTTCTTGGAATTTTACGCAGTGCTGACGAGAGGGGGGTAGGGGTAACGGCTCCTAATATCGAAATCTTACGTAATACTTGAAAGCTCCCTTAGTGGGTCTGCAGGCGATTGCTTTGGTTTTGCAGCGCATTTTCTGGACATCTGACCTCGAAGTTCTCATCGCATCTCTGTGCTGTAATAACCAGAAAGACAGATGCTTGTTCGTCGCAGCCACCTTGTTCACCAGACGAAGTGGCTCTCATTTTGCCCGGCCCACGACCCAGAAAGAATGCCGTGTCAGGTAAGCGTGGAACTGTTTTTTGATTAGATAAACAGGTTTATGAGCATACGGAGGTCCAGTAGTAACGAAAAAAGATGGTAATTCACGGGGCGAAATGGTATATTTCTTGACACAAAGTGCTAAAGACGTGGAGATGATCACAGGCGTCTGTTCTTTCCCAGTTACCACCATACAATGCTACAGGTTTCAGACTGGTCTCTGCCCGTAAAACTATTGCACCTGTCTGTCGGATTAGAATATCTTTCAGCATATAATCAAACATAGAACGGTCTCATGAGACGGTTTGGATCAGGGGCGAATTCTACTTGTTTTCTGAGCTGTGCGAATGATTTTTACTTCCAATTTTTTCAGCCTTTTTTACACTGTGTACCATGGGTGACAGACCTCCCTTCCCTCTCTGTATGGGCACTGGGCAAAGCTTTTACCAGTTACAATGTGGTCACTTGTCTCCTCTATGCGCGCTCCACACAATGACACTTGACCACGTGTTACTGAAAAGCTTCGCCCAGTGCCCATATGCTGTAGTCCTTCGCTCAAGAATTCGTCTTCCACTGCGATAGTTCGCTCTGCGTAACTTGTTTGTCGTTCATGGCAAAGCATTACTTCAATCGGTCAATTAGCAATCCGTTTCAGCTACAAGGGGAGAAGAGCAAACTGTTTCCCTCGAACGTTCTGCGCAGTCACATGTCAGGCCCATAAATTAGGCCTCGGGTGATCGTGGTTCAGTCAGCAGGTTGCGGGGATTATTTAATGAGCCTGTCATGTGACTGTGCAGAGCTTTCGAGGGGATACAGTAGGCTATAGGGTGCACTTGGATCCATTGTACATCAGTGACAGAAGAATTAAAGTTTGTCGTTGCAGGTCTGACGTCTTGACGTTGTCTTCTGCTCCTTTCTTCTCATCTCTGGCCTGGTACACTAAGATCGCGTATGTAACCATGATTCCCATCATCTGAAAAGTAGATGTTCACAAGCACCAACCGGAAGGCATAACATCTGAAAATCTGAGGACACAGCTCTCCGGCCATACTTTGCCAACGTATTCCGAGTTGATGTGAAATATTCCACCAGCAGAGATGACGCCAGGTAGTCCATCGATTTCCGAAAGAATATTTGAACACTCCACCCGGATGTTCACAGATGGAGATTCCACCCGGTATCGTCTGAGAACTCTTTCAGTTTTCCTTACCTGACAATAGCGTAATTGATTACTCGGCACTATGACCACCTACCAGCGATCGAGGTCTGGAACAAAAAAGTAGGCTGGCCTTACGGTTGAATTACAGTACAAACAAGCCCAACACGCAAGCTGCGTTTGCCAAAGCACTGGTAGTGACGGTGAAATCCCAGTAGCTCTGGTTCACTTTAGCCTGCACCCGAGCGGCGTAAGCAGCATCGCTCTCATCGAATCCTTGTTTGTCGTCCACTCTCAAACACAAAGAAATCATAGCCACAACGGCCATCATGTCGCGCATACAGTCCAACAAGATCAAAAGCCCGAAGTTCTCGTTAAGGTCACGGGTCAGGTTTTGCAAAAGTTGTAGTTTCTTCAGCTCTTTGACCATCATATGGGCCGACGTTTCGAGGTTGGCTTCAGAAAATAAGAGCCACTCAATGTTGTGGTACACATTTCGAGATCCAAGAGTCAGTCCGAAAATGAGCGAGATATGAAGTAACTGTGAGCTCATGTTTACGTTGAAAGAGATCCAGCACTCCGTCACGCCATGGGTGAACGCCAAGCAAGAGGGGACCATTCCACCAAAGAAACTTATTGGAGAGGTCAGGGCCTCCAACGTTCTGATCGACGGCCAGTAATTGCACGCAGCTCCTACACAGAACGCAACGAGCCAAGTAAAGAGTCACACGAGCGTAAGCACGGACAAAGCTTTTCTCAACATATCAGCCTTTCGCTGTGTAAATATGGAAATGTCGATCACGCAGAAGCGGTTATAAGTTTCCTCCACTCTTCTGCGTGAGCTGAACAGGCTCAACAGGATGAGTGGTGTTTGCAGCAGTATCAGAGAGTTGTTCAGTACTCTAACCAGGACAAAAAAGTACATGGTAGCGATGTCTTTGATATAGAAAATATTGTACTCCGCGAGGCCCACCAGACACATCATGCTGGTCAGAGTGGCTGCCACATACCCATAAACATTCTTACAGCGCAGGCGCGGCTTTGGGTTCGCCAGCTCGTTGAAACCATCTTGCTTTACCGGATGGTATAGACCGAAAAGCCATAGATATCTGATGAAAGTCGCGGGTACAAAACCATGGTCCGACATGACGAAAGCACAAATGAGCAGCGCATTACCCACCGTTTGCTGGTCTTCTCACCGCTAAAAGTGTCCTCCACGGTATCAAGTACAGCGATATCACACATGCCACGTAGTCGAAACCACCGAGAGCAGTCAACACCCATATTTGCTGGACTACGTACCGCACAAATTCAGAAACCTGAGCACGGAAAAAAGACGAACAACCCAAGCGCAAGCAGCAAGATGTCCCGCGGTTGATCTAAAATCGGTTCCCACTGAATCTGCGACCTCTGCGGCCCCCACCAAACAGAGCTCGACGGAAGGCTCAGACTTGCTGAGGTGAAATGGGCGTGGCTCTTCCAGGGTCGACAGCCCATTTCAGGGTCGGACCCATGCCCACGTCGTTACACATGAAAACTGCGGTACACGATACTTTTCTTACCAAGGCGGCGGCCAGTTGCTCGACCAGGTCAACGTGACCGGTCAAACCTCAGGGATGAAACGACAACTTTTTGGAAACCCCTGTCATCACTTTAATCGATAGTTGTACAAGAAACTGGCGTTACTGATCAGAAGCCGAAGCGATATAAGGTGTTGAAAAAGGCATTCCTACTGGCTGTGAGCGACGACCATCAAAAGCTTTCGAAGCGCTACTTCATCGAAAAAGCACTAACTTAGAGCTGCGTATCACCTGTGAAGCGCCTTGTCAGAACGGAACTAAAGACAGTGCACTGGAAAAGAAGATCGTCACTACTTAAAGTTGGTCCACTCTCAGCGCTCTTTGTACAGAGCTAAATTTCCCGTGCGTCGCAATATCCATTACTAAACATGACATCAATACTAGCTATCGATATTAGAGTACAACGTTCAGAGTACAACGACTTTATCTGCTCATGTGCGCAGAGTTCGCCAATAACCTCACGCAAGGCGAAAATCCACTAGAATCATGACAATGAACGTTCGTCTTCTATTCTTCCACAGCGCGTCAACAATGAGCGAAAGCTTTCGACATAGGTTGATGATTTGAACTTATCATGGGTTATGATATGGAAGAGCGTTCAAAGTCAAGAAATGAGCTGTCAAGATCATGGGACCCTCATAACCGTATTATGGCATAAATTTATCATGCATATCAGTTTAGTATGGTACACCCATTTTCTCCCGCCCACTCCAGTTGGTTTCTTCTGGGATTTCCTCCAAAATGGTGCCATCTTTCTCCGTCCAGATATTGTCCATTCCGGCCTTATTGGACCATCCAGAAAACACTTCCGTCCAAACCACTGTGGCATCGGCTATGCGAGAACATCCTGGTCGATGCCTACAATATTTTGAGCGGAAACTTCGCCAGTAGAAACCAGCTGTTGAGAACTGTCCAGCCAATTCAGAATCTGCCGACCAGGAGCCAAGATAAAACCATGATGCTGAGTCCAGTTTCAACTGCACTTTCCTCGCGATCCCTGCTTAACTCCAACTTGGGCTCGTTCGTCTACATCACTCAAGCTCTGCTGCAAGACCGCTTGTCTAGTCCTACAGTTGTTGACACGAATACCTTTGGAACTTTTGAGAAATACCTGGGTTTAATTGAGCTTCTCGAACTTCATGCGGTGTAAGAACAATATTGACGCGGTCTTGCCTTTTTTTAAAATTTCAAAATATCTCCCTCGTCATCGCTTTTTCTCCGGCGGTCTTGCCGCATTTTTCCGAGTTTGCTCATGCAGCGCTTACATCCTTCTGTTCTAATTCCTAATTTTTAGAACATGCAAGTTGACTAATGCACGAATGGCTATGGCTGGCGCTTTCCCGCTTCATGGCGCCATGAGTCCGTTCTACCAGTGCCTTATGAATCACAATGTAACAGCTATTGTCTACTAGGAAATGCCCTACGTATGTCCAGAATCGTTTTTTGGCCACTGAAGTCTTTCCGTCCTCTCGGCGAAAAGGATTCTGTTACCCGATCCAACAAGACGGAAGCTTCTCATACGAGATTGCAGCTTGCACGATTAACGCGACTATCCATAGTCACAGCTTCTCGTCCTAGCTACCCGAACAAGACTTCTTTCATCCCGACTGCGGGAAACCAGTCTCCCCATGCACCTCTTTTTCTTTCCCTACCTAGCATGACATATTTTGCCGCAATCCGAATAGCGACAGTCTTGCTTAACGCGGTTCTATTTTACATCACATCCGTTTACCGATCGGCTCGCATTTTCTTCGCCGCATACTATAATAGCCTCTCCTGGGTCCACCTAGCTTTAATATTCGGCTCACTGCCGTTGACTTCGCTGGAACAAGGTCGAATGTTTGGACCAATCAAGCCTAAAATCTTCGCGCCATCTACCGGAACCCGGATGCCGCGCTCGTTGGAACAACCTTCAACAGCCACGTCCTCATTGCTGTAAACCGCTTCTGGGCCGTTTTCTTCCCTATTTTCTGTTACCGTGAAGGACATGAGAGACCTTTCTTCGCTTACTGGACTGGTGAACCGTGTTGACCTTGATAAAGCGACCTTCGATGAGGTTCCCTAGGTCACCAACGAGTAATTGCGAACCTGACCGACGTGAACCTTGAACTCACCCGCAAGATATTCAGCTGCAGTCCTAAATTCGGAATACCGCGTATATTATCACTGAAGTTTTATCTACTATATCTCAACGACTTGTAATACTGCAAATCAAACGTTTGACTAGCAATGGCTGCCAAGGTTGGATCTTTTGCTGTTGTGTGCCTGTTCCTGTCTCAGTACCTGCTACAGCTAGCTGGGGTGAACCCGTTAGCCAGACAAGACGGTAAATACGGGCAACAGACAGACAGGACAATCTGCTGGAACGCCGTTTATGGCTACAAGGACGAGCCAGCGACCGTCCCCCCAACTGCAGCGACGACGGAACTTCCTTCGGGGTCTACCAATTAACGTCCTATGGCGGATGCGTCTGTACGGATAAGACTGGCAAGGTTGTGGAAGTGGTTCCCTATTTCGAAATATGGGAGAGTTACGAGAGGACAGGCAGTTGGGTTTATGATGGAACCAGCTACTGCACTGCAGTTGTGGAGCGTGCATCGAATTGACAACTTTCCAACATCATTGAACCACGTGGCGATCAAGGAGGACTCATTGAAGATAACGGTTTCCTTTTCCGCTTTTCCTTTATTCGTCTCCAGAGCCTGCGATCGAAGTAGAAATCGTCGAATGCCGAGGAGCCGTAACGTGAAATGTTGTATCAAAGATAAATAAACCGGTTGTTGTCTTTTATAACTATCGAAGTAATCGGTCAAACAGGTCCACTGGACTGTACTACAGATCCCCCAGCAATGTCCGTAAAGACTAGGTTTACAGCCGTTTTGTGCATGTTCGCGTCACAAAGCTTACTAAAGCTTTTTACGGCGAAACCATTGCCCGAAACCAGGCAATTCGATGAGAACGGCTTCCGGTTACAGACCGACAAGACCAGCTGCTGGAATGCTGTATACGGCTACAAGCATGACTTTCGGACGATATCAGATTTTGGTTATCCGGAGTGTAGCATAATAACCTTTGATTTGTTCGAATGCTAGCCACTGTGTCCACGCTTAATGAGGAACAATAGCATGGCGTTCGCCGTAGCGTCACTACCAATACTCTACCGAATGTAAACAACCTTAATTGGAGAGTAATGATGGGCGACCCCTAGCTTGGAAATTACCCACGGTCTTAAGACTGTGCTTTGTTTTTCTCTTTAGCCCTATCAGATTTTGATTCAGATTTTGTTTTCAGTTGTTACTCAAAGACAGAATTTATTATCAAGTTGTGCGAGCAGCCGTATTCTCGAAAGATAACGGTCACGTATACGCATGATCCTCTTAGCCCGCTGGAGTCACGCCAACTGGTGTGCACACGCATGGAACGCAAGCTGGGGTCATGCCTGCCGCCATGGTGGTCATACCTCCCGGCATGGTGGTCATACCCGTGGGTGTTGTACCGGTTGTGGCGGTGGAACCAGTGGTACTCGTGGCAGCCGTACTAGTGGATCCTGTTGGAGTGGACCCTGTTGGAGTGGACATGGTGACCATTGCCGTCATGCCGGTAGATGTGCCCTGTGGGCAGCATGGCAAGTTGGACATCGTGGTGGTAGCCATGGTGGTTGCACTGCCAGCTTGCGTGGCTTGTACCGTGCAGATAGCTGCAAGGAAAAGTCGAAGTATCAGGTTGGTCATCGGGATATCAATCCACTAGTATCGGCTCTGAGGAAGTTTTCTTACGCTGATTGCAGGCACTACTGTCACAGCCGTACAACATATTGAGGAGCTTGCAGTCGGTAAGGCTGAGACGGTCAAGCTTGGGAATAAAACTGGGAGAAGCGCCGGCGGGCATAGTGAACGCAGCAGTATTTGGCAGCGCGAAGTCGCCCGGCTGGTTGTGGGTAATGGAGCAGTAGTCGTAGGGGAAGCGTCCCCAGAAAGCTTGGCTGCCATCAGTTGGATACATGGTGTATGCGCTCTGAAAGTACAAGGCACAACTGTTGGCAAGGATAATTAACGGACCAAGTCAGTTCCAATCGGCAACTTACTTGTACCGCCACGTTACCGCTTTGCACAGTGATGAAATTGTCACGGTCGCCACGTTGATGCTCGTTCCGCTTACCCATGGCGATGGCCATGGGCTTCATCAGACTATGCAGGGTTCCGTCAAAGCAGCCAGTCGGACCTGTGGCAAGGGAGATGATTTGCTCACTGGTAGTAGCTCTCAGGTCCAGATAGACGCCGGGGTAGCTCCAGCAGTACGTTTGTGGAGCACTTCCTCTACAAGAAGAAAATTGGTTAGGATAGTTCAATAGCTGATTCTAATTCGAAATTCAGGCTAAACCAACGGGCAGAGTGGTACTCACGGTCCGGCGGTTAAAGACGTAAAGCGCACTTTATAGACGGGGCTGGAACACCCCACCGGGGTCCAGGCCACGCAGTAGTTCAAGTCGGCCATGATGACGGCAATAGCTGCTTGGATCATTTGGGCCTGAGTCGATGCTACAACGAAGAAAATTGCAACGTCTACATATCATCAAACGATGGGTCTTATCAATTTGCCCCGGAAAATCCTTTAAAAAAAGCTTCAGGGAAACGTACTGAATGAACTGTCGATGCAGTAAGGAATACCGGTGCGGTTCCATCGTCCAAACTTGACGTCCGTGTTAGTTGTGCGGAGTTTACTTCGGGCGCCATAAGCTACACCTGTAAAAGAACCAAAGTGGTCAGGAAGGATCGTAACAGACACATCACTGAAAAGGTTTACCAAGAAGGGCGGAAGCCAACAGGAGAAAGGTGGTCAGTGAGACGCCCATTTTCAACCAGGAAGTCGGAGGTAGTGGACTACTCGTTGAAGGAATTCAAACGAGGACCTTGGAAAATGACTTCTTGCGTTGCAAGTACGCAGGGTGTTTTATACGTTGTTACGTAAAGGTGACTAATTACTAAAACAGCTTTTCCCGTGCGTTTGAAGTGTCTCAGAAATCAAAACACACCTTTCCAGAAGAATTACTATTATAAGCAGTTATTTTTAACATGACTTGGAATAATCCTCTCGGTGAGTTTGACGCTCACCTCCTGAAAGTTCCTACGTTCCTGGTTTAATTTCATGACGGCCTCTCCGACGACCTCTCCAGAAAATTCTTTGTCTGTTTGGAATGTCTGAGTCAGCTAATAGAATAAAACCTAGTCGAACAAAATATGTCCGTATCCATGAATTTATAATATTAGATTTGAACTTTCGGGATTTCATGTGATCAAAGTTTAACAAATTTATCCCTTTGTCGCTGCATATGAGAGGCGTACCTCGTTCTGATTCCTGGGTAAAGTGTGAACTGAGTACTATAATTATTGCTTCGATGGACGCAAGTTTCAATATGCTGCCAAACTATGAGCTTTCAGTTCCTCGTTCTAAACGCAAATAGTTCAAGTACTCAAACGAAAATAAACTGTGGTGCTAACACCATTGTTTAGCTTCAGGGAAACTACGGACCCTGCTTATACTCTTATAGCAAACAACATGGGGCAAATCTAACTTTTCGGAACGCAATCAGTAAAATACGTAACCCGAAAAACGTACAGCAAGTGGCGCACGTGGTCGGTATTGTTGACTGACAACCTGCGCCACGTGAAAGAAGGACCGAGTTAAACTGCGGGTTCATTTTTTTATAGGTTTTTTGATGAATCTAAGAGTCAGAAACTCTGGCGACTACCAAAGCAATCAATGGAACCGATGAGCGGTCCGGAAGCCCCGCCTTTGTCCGTCAAAACGTCATAACGAGCCATTTCTCTCTGTTCTCCTTTTGCAAGGCAGATTAAATCTTTTTCAGATTCGACGCAGTTGGCTTCTTTTCCTCCATTACCATTTTACTCTATCCTTCTATTCTTCTGCCTGCATGCATCTATCCACAACTATCTTCTTCTTCCAGACATCGACGAGGAATGGCGTTACGGGATTCGATGAGTTATCGCCAGAATGTGGAAAACACCATCGAAATCTACGAAGATGAGGATATTCTGGGCATGGCGCCCAACAAGCTCAGCTTCGACTCGGACGATCAATTGTAAAAGCATATCTCTTAGCGCTAGTTTGTAGAGGAGAGTTTTCTGTAGCTAGAAGGGCTCTTTACAGGTCGTTCAGCGACGAAGACAGCCCCAAAGTCCACTTGGCATCCAAAGCGAATTCGGACGAAGTGGTGAAGTTGGTGCAGAAAAAGATGAAGATTGTCAGTCCCATCCCCTCGTCGTCGTCCAACAAGCGTCTAGTCCAGCTTCCTCTCACCCCTGAATACATCCTGAATGGCAGAGGTCCCGTCCGTCCAGGGAAAAGGCTTCCGTTGAGCAACAACAACAGCGGAGAAAGTGGGAGCAGTACTTCGAAGAAACTGAAGACGTTTGACGATCGATCAAGTAATCAATTAACAATTCAGACTACGCTCTTCAGCCAGCAGACGTTACCTGTTCGAAAGCGGACAGAAATTTCCGATCCAGACAAAGTAACTTCCCTCTACCTTTTTCACCTTCTCCGGCCCCCCCCCCACGTTTCTTTTTGCAGAAGTTAGTTCTTCCAACCGTCACGGACTCGAATAATCGGGAATTGAACTGCATCACACCCGAAACTGTGAGCCTTAATGGTTGATTTGTGTACGGTTATTTTATTGATTGGTCAGATCGAGGTTTTGACCGTTGGCGATTTTCTGTGTTTGCAGCTGAGATCGGCCATCTTGCGGGAAGCTCCCTTTGAAAACCTGTCCTCCCTGGAAGTGATCGATTGCCGCTATCCCTACGAATACGATGGTGGGCATATAAGGACTGCCATCAACTGCCACACGCAAGAAGAACTGAGAGAAAAGTTCGCCTTCAAGGAAAAAGAAGAAGACTTCGGGAAGAAGAAAGCTATCGTCTTCCACTGCGAGTTCTCTTCTAAACGCGCACCTGAAATGTAAGCTTCGTCATTTTTCCATGTCGTTTATGGAAAGGAACTGCGGTTTATTTTTCAGAATTTCCCGAAACCATTGGATTTAATATTATTTTGTTAATTTCTAGGTACCGATTTCTTCGCAACGCCGATCGCCACCACAACGTCAAGTCCTACCCCAAATTAAGTTATCCGGAAATCTACTTGTTATCGGGAGGTTACAAAACCTTTTTCGAGAGGTTCCCGGTAAGAGAGATATCTCTAGTGATTTTTCCAGACTGAAGAATTGTACTATTGGTATTTCAGGAAATGTGCGATCCCTCGTTCTACAAACCGATGGTTGCCGACGGCCACGAGAATGATCTGGTAGCTCACAAGAAGAAAGCCAAGGATGCCAGCGTGAAGTGTGCCGCGAAAGGCAAAGCGCCAAAAAGAGCAGTGACGAGGCGATGAAGTCACTCAATCAGGGACGTTAATCAAGCCAAACTATCGTTTCCTCGGTCGTTATCTTAACTTTTCTTTGGTATTCGATCCTTTTTTCCTTCATGACTATCGCGGCTTCTCGAACCAAAGCGAGTCTGATGAATGCTGTTAAGTATAGGTATCTACCGAGGGTTTGTTTTGCAACAGAAACTTTTTTGTGTTGCGTCGTTGTATAGCCGGAAGTGCTGATTGATGTCCCTTCGTCTGTCGTTTTGTACTTGGAGTGGGAACGTGTATTTTTGCTAACTCCTTCTGGTCTTTTTAATGCCCGGGCGCTTACTGCTACGTGCTACGGGCCGTTTTCTGACTCCTGTTTGTACTTAACGTTATTTTGATCAAATTATCTGGCAGTTTAAAAACATGTTTTCCAGTTGTCCATCCTATCTCTTTTGTACTGACTGAGCCATCGAGACATGCCAGATGCTGTTACATTTCAATTTTGCCAGCTTCGTAAACTATTTTCCTTTCCACATCGAAGCAATGCTGTACACTTTCTTTACAACATCCTCTCCAGCAGTAAACGGAAACCGAAGCATTCAAAGTTGCGAACAGCCACCTATAAGCTTTCCCGCATGCACCTGCATACAAACTGACCGTGAGCATGTGCGTCTTAATGTATGCTCACGGATAAAATGGCGTATTTCTATGTAAGGAGCTCCCTTATTGTTAGTAAAATCAGAATAAAAGTAAGACAACTTTTTCCGATCAGTTTCTCTGAATGTTTTCATGGATGGAAGTGAAATTCTAAACATTTTCAAATTGCACATCACAAGTTACGTAGGGCGCGAAGATGCCAAAGACCTTCACGTAGAAAGCGTATTCGGTATCGAGGCATTTTTTGATATTTTCCTTCTTCGTAAACCCGTGGCCTTCGCCTGAGAATGCAAGAAAAGAAGGCCAAAGTCAAGAAGGTCGATCAATAAACCCGATTATAGAATATTTAATTTCTGATCGAAAATCGCCGACTCACCTTCGAATAACACAAAGGCACTTGGCAGTCCTTTGGCTTTCATCACTTCAAACATTCTTTCTGATTGCGATGGCGGAACAATCTGTAAAAGACGAAAAACTCATCCCATCACACTCCGAGGACGGAGAATTCAGCTCAAAAACGCGTGAAAAAATAAAAATAAAAATTGGTTAAATATTTCTTCGGTTTATCGTTTATATAGAATACACGAATTCAGTTTTCCTTACGAAATCGTCAGTTCCTTGGAAGAAGATCACAGGACACTTGAGCTTCTCCTTATTGTGGATGGGGGACCGTTGTTCGTAGACGGACTTGGTGGCAGGATAAGGTCCCACGAGGATATCCAAGTACCTCAGCTCGAACTTGTGGGTTTCTGCTACGAGGGCTTCCAGGTCCGTCACACCATAGTGGCTGGCACCTGGAACAAAAGGAACGCTGTACAAAAGGAAGCTTTTCTTTTTCAAAAAAGGGGATTGACCAGGGTGGAAGCCTGCTTTTCGTACCGGCTTTGAAAGTATCGTGGTGGAGCAACGCGTTAAGGACCGACAGTCCACCAGCAGATCCACCGGTGATGCAGAGACGGTTGGGGTCGGCTTTACCCTCACCGACGAGGAACTTGGCGCCGTTGACGGCATCTTCAACATCACTTACTCCCCACCTAAAACCAAATAAAGAGAGGCTCGCCTTCCGCTACAAACATTATTTTGCGGCATCGCATAGAATAGCTGCTGGCTCGTGACCGGAAGATTTTCTAGAGCTAGAAACCATCGGCGCTTAAAGTAGCTGAACCCGCACTGCTTTTCTACATTTCACTGATCACTACAACGTCGAACCATACAAAGGTCACCGATCAACATTTTCTTGACTTACTTCTGGTTGAGCTGCTGCCGGAACTGCCTTCCATATCCGCTGGAGCCACGGTAGTTCACGTCCAGCACCCCAAATCCCCGGCTGAAACAAACCAATGAGAGATTACAACCCGTGCCAGTACATTCAATTATCACACGCGGAGTAGACCGTTCTCGAACTAGAGGGATGTCCTACCTTGTGTAAAACTGTATGGAAAACTTCATCTGCGCGTAGGCTCTCGAAGTCGGTCCCCCATGCATCTTGACCAACAGCGGTGGCGCCGTCCCTTCCGGTGCTACGTAGTCCTTGTTCACTGGTGGGTAATAGTACCCGTACGCTACCTCATTATTCGTCGTGGGGATCTCGATCTCCTCTGGCTCGCTCAAGTAACCGTCCAGGTTGCATTCCGAACTGCTACGAATGTTTGTCACCTAAAAGTAACGAAAGATCGTTTTTTCAAGATGTCAAACGAGATGGGAACTCGGCAAACGAACTCAACAAAATCGCTTCTCCAAGTAGCGCACACTCACAGCCAATAACACTGTGTACGTGCGCCACGTGACAAAACAGTTTTGTAGAACTTTCAAAGTGGCGCACGGTGCCAGTCCACAAACACTGACGACGTGCGCTACTGCATTTGCCCAAGCTCTGATGTTTCAAAATGGGGTTCCTACTTTGCCGGAAGCGAAGTCGTAGTAGAAAAGCGTCATGGGAGTCTTCGCGTCGTATCCGATGGCGTAGATGCCCGTCTGGACGGCTTCGACGTAATAGTAATGATGGAAAAAGCCGGAAGGAATGGGCTGGTGAATGAAGACTTCCTTGTCATCGTACTTGGTCGACTTGAACATCGTCAGTTGGTCTCCGTAGGTGAGGGCGACAAGAAGGTTATCTTTCTCGGGCTTCGGAACGACGCAGTACGAATGCATACCGAAGATCCATAAGGGATGGCACAGGTCTTTGGAAATTCGTTCCAAACAAACTTTCCTCGTTTGGGCCAAATTGGTCTGAAACAAAGAAATCTTCGTGTTATCTTCCGGAATATCCGAAAGTTCGGCAAACGAACTCGACTGGATCGTTTTCCCAAGTGACGCATGTTCTCGGTAATATTGGCTGGAAGCGTGCGTCGCTTGGAAAACGATCTTGCCAATGTTCCCCCAAGTGGCGCAAGCGTTCAGCAGTAACATCGAGGACGTGCGCCACTTAGGGGTACAATCGAGAAGTTCGCTGGCTGAACTCCCATAATCCTTTCAAAATAACACATAAATAAAGTAAACAAGCACGCTATCACCTTCCACAAATTCCACCAGTTATCCTCGTCGCTAATATACAGAACTTCTCCATTGCTGGTGAATTCGGGGAATGTGAAAGCCACGTCCGTCTTGCCGTTGTCCGCTTTCAGCGTGTAGATGCGGTCGGGTGCGGGTGCGGAGAGGCTGCCGTTCAACATGGCCCATTTGATCGACGTGTCGTCCCAAGGCTAACAAGATACATTCGGAACAAAGCGGAGATTTGCACAAAATAATTCACTCTCGAAATCAGGTTGGCAAAGAGTAATTTTAGCGCAAACGATATGGAAAAGAAATCTTCCCTGACCATGTTGGGGATATTCCATTCCATCCAGACGAGAGCACCGTCAAGGAAAGACGTCGTTCTGGGACATGCGTAGAAATCAGCACCATGAACCTGTCAGTGAAAGATTTCCTCAATAAGAAAACTACGACAAACCACTTCATCGAGCCGATAGTAACTGACAGCATCTGTCTGAGAGCTCGGAGAAGAAACTTGACAAGATCGGTTTTCCAAGTGGCGCAAAATGCCAGCCAGAAACACCGATAGCATGCGCCGCTTGCCAGTTTTCGATTTCGTTTGTCAAGCTTCCGTTTTACGGATTCTCACCAGTAAAAACCTAAAACATCAAATAAGCAGATTGCCTTACCAAGCATTTAAGGTCACCGGTCGCGACATCGATGGAGACTATGTAATTGTCGGGGATGGTCTTCGCTTTGGTGTGCTGATACTCAACTTCACTTCGCTCTTGCGCTGACTTCCGGTCGCCTTTATCCTCACAAACTGCGAGCAGGCAGTTGAACTACAACCAAATACACACTTTCTATCGGCTCCAGACGAGGCGCTTACCCAAGACCTAACTATCGCCCACTTTTACGCTGTAATGAAGGTCGGCGAAACGACGATAAGGGTCGGGTTTGGTCACGGGGTGTGGAGGATCGGCTGGCGACTTCTGCATGTAAATCTGCTGGTCGGATTTGTTGACGAAGTAGATTACACCTTTGAACACACAGTACGCTCCTCCGCCTATAGAAAAGAAAATTATCTTTCCTTGTCCCTCGGCAGAAAAGGAGAGAAAGAGATGCTCAAAAGAACTGTGTGCGGAAGAATTGTGAATTCCATTCTTTCGTACCGTATTCGTGAACTTTTGTCTTCACTGTGAACTCCTTCGGTGTCCATGGCACGATGGTTCTATCTTTCGGATTCCAACTACCTTCAAAACGAACACACCCGCACAATAGTGCTAAATTCCACAACACGAAAATCCGAATATTAAGGACCGATCGAACCCGCACATATTCACACACGCTCCGTAACTGCAAACCCAGGCAGCGTCATGAAAATGATGTTAGTGCTGGGTGGATATTCGCGGAACGAGCAGAACGGTGCGGCAGTCTACAACAACTTACAGATGACGCTTCGCCCTCCTTCCGCCGGACGATTCTCCAACCAGTAAATGGTATCTATAAACATCGAAAATAATTCCTCAAGTAAGGCGAGAGTTCAGGCGATAGATAACCTACTGCTGGCTTCCGACATGCAGTCATCTCGTTCCAGACCGGCAAACTGTATATCACTTCCGGCGGCGACGTCGCTGGTAATCGGAGACACCCATGCGCCGTATTCTGCTACGCTCTTCATTTTCTCAAATTCCTCTTTAGTCTTGGTTGCAATTTCAAAGAGGGTGGACTGGTGGGACTTGGGAGTAGCAGAAGAAGCAGTTCGTAAAGGGGAGGTACTAGGGATCAAACGGGAGAAGGGGAGGAATGGAACAGCTGATGGGGAACGGCGCTGAACAGTTGACAGGAAACGGGAAGATTTGGAGACAGTGCTAACGATTCTGCTCCCATGCATGAACAACCCCTCTGATTCTGATCTGTCGGGATTCTGGCTTCCGAAAATGCGATATCACACTTCGAGGGACTGAACGATATATGACATACTTACTTCAGGTCAAAATTCAAATCCAACGACATCAAAAATCAAAATAAACCTTACGTCGCACTATTGAAATTGCGATAAGCGTGGGTCTACCTGTGTGCCACCAGAAGTCTCGTGCGTTCACTAGGATTGATTGGGTGATCGGCATATTTTCCTGCATATTGTTGAGTCACAAGGCGGGGTATTCATTTCTTAAGTACTCTTGCTTCCAGACTTTTTGCGTCAGACCGGTCGGACACTGGTCGAATTTCAAGCGTATCTGTAATCTGTTTTACTTCGAAGTGGCCGGATACCAAGAATTCTTGGATTCTTGGTATCCGGCCACGAGATTCGCAGGTCTCTTCGGTTAAAACTACCTCTGGACCATCTGTTCTGCTTGCAGGTCTTATACGCTGTCGAGATCGAGGTTGTTACCGCACTCTCCCTTCTTGCCGACATGTAGCCTTCACGGATCAAGTTCGAAGATCGACACGGCCGGTCCCCTCTTCCTTCCGATCAACTTCTCAACATCCAAGGAACAGCGATTTTTAATTATGTAGAGAGCTTATAGTTCGATGAGCAAGCTGAGTAAACCGCACTGCGCACCTGCCTTATTGGCGTTAAATCTAGCAGGTCAGATTAGGTTAACCAGAGTATCGGCAGAGTATCATCAAATACTTATGCATGCTTTAGTCTGACCTCTCTGACCCAGCGGAGCACAAACATCAAGAAACTTATTCACGCGACCATGCTTTGTCAAGGGAGCACCCTAGCATTACGTTAGCACCCCGCGACATGAATGAACCAAGCCGGCTTCATTCATTTTTTTTCATTCGGGGAGGGTGTGCCTTTGATCTTTGCTTACGTTATACTAGTACGCTCCGCAACGGGATGCATGCCATTCTGCAATCGCATACCATGTGGCAACCCAGTACTTTCTACTGCTGAACAGGGTGCTAGGTAGAGCCCTGCAGCAGTAGCTGAAACCCGTGCTGCTTCTGCACTGCATCCGGTTTCCATACTGTGCAACTGCATTTATAGATTCAGAATTTCTGCATGTCAACGGACATACATGTCAAATACATCGTGAACGTGGATGTTTTACGGAGATTTAAACGAAAAATGGTACAGTCACGCGTTACCTTGCTTGATAACTCTGGAGTAACTCATGTTTAATCCTGAGCTAAAAGATCAGGGATGGTGGGTGGGGGCGTAGGGGTTTGCTCGTCCTTTCTTTCTTCCCTTTCTCTTCTGTATCGCATTTCCTATTGTAATTTCGGAATTGACTCCAGTATTACTGTATATTTTGTTTGGCAAGTATATCTACGTACTTCAATTTTGTCTAATTCTTCATGGTGGGATGTAAAATAACGAAAAGGACCTTTCTCCAACATGAAATGAAAGACGCATAACGGTCAGTGCGACAATGGGGTCATTTGCATTCTACCAGACCGACACAACATGATCCAAGCAGCTCGACCTTAATTTAATCCGCGATCTACTGACCCGAAAAACTCACGTACGGATGCAGCCATGATAATTCCAAACCTCATCGTTCGAGAAAAGCGCCGCAGCAGGGAGCAAGGCTTCATTAACCTCTGGCACCAGCGTGCCGGTAAATATGAAAGTATATGCTATAAAAGGCGAAATCGGCTTTGAACCTCCACATAAAAACAGGAGCGGGCGGGTGGGAGCAGGACGACGAAGCGAATGTGGAAAATAACTTCCTGCATCGCTTCATGAAGGCAGCAAAAGTATGGCTGTGCATAGAAGCAGGGAGCTAAGACCCACGCTGTTCTTGGATAAGAGTAAATAGAAGAGGGGAGGCTATTCGCTATATCATTACAAACAGATTTTGCAGTTCTCAAAATCTTCCACATTTGCCTGAGCTGGGGAACTCCTTTTTTCGTGCGTCTGATGTCCGCAATTTACGTATGACTTGTTCTGCTTTGAGAACTACTGTACATCAAGATGTCTGATACAGGTAGGTCGGCACGAAATTGTTTGCCGAGCAAACAATTTCGTGCCAAGCAGAAAATTTCCCGAATCACAAGGCGAAGTTGGCCATGCTCAAATGAAGCTGTCTGGAAACGATTTGTTCTGCTCGACCGCCGGTGAACCTGTCCTGTATTACACCGTTTATTACGGATAACACGGGGTGAATCGATTTCGTAGACATCAAGCAATTCGTGCAAACGAAGCTGTGCTTTCCACACCCTCTAACCTGCAGGCGATCATTCAATGAAAGTAATATGGGTAACTAATAATGAAAGTAAGATCATGGGCACGCATATCTTTCATGCTGGATAACAGAATCATTTTGTTTTCGTCTCTGCAGAATGTAATTCCCTTCAGCACCTACTTTCGTTTTTGCGGCGGTCGCGTGTATGCACTAGATATTCTACTACTGTACAAACCATGTATGGTTCCTCACTTAAATTCAGGGCTGGGTACCGTACTTTTAATGATACTTCGGCGTTGCCCTCTAGGAATATCACCAATGCAGTTGCCTTCCTTTCGCAACCGGCCGCGAGGTATTACGTCGCATCGAGGATAGCGGCACTTTTGCTCAACGCTCTTTCCGTATATCTTTATATTCGGCATCGATCCGCTCGTACTTGTTCCACTACCTACGTCATTAGCTTGTCGTTAGTTAATTCGGCGCTGTCTCGGGGCGTCCCCGATAGCTTTTCCCGAAGAGCGTCAAGTATTTGGTCCGGTTCAGCTTAAAATCTTTTGCGCATTTTACCGGTACTTGAATACGTCGTTCATCGGATGGACCTTTAACAGTCACTTCCTGATTGCCGTCAGTAGCTTCTAGGCCGCGTTCTATCCTATATCCTATCGAAACTACCATCGGCAAAACTCCCCCATGAGGTCTTGGTCGGTCTGCTTTCTTATGTACGCAACAGTGGCGCTGTTGCAATTTCCCAGTTTCATTCGAGACTGCGCGAGAAAGGTCGACCCCGAAGAGGGCGTCCGATGCTCGTTCATTCCGCGCGACTTTATTGCGTGGCGGACCATCTCGCAGTACATGGCGTATATAGTTCCGTTTTGCGTCTGCGTCATACTGTATCTCGTTGTCTGCGGTCGAGTCATCGTCTCTTGGCGCGCTCGGAAGACTGAAGTGATGCCTTCAAGCGGAGCCGCTCTTTCCGTTTCCGGAGGTTTTCGAGAAACTCGGAGCGGATTAGACGAAGCATGATCCTGACAGTCTCGCTATTGTTGTTGAACATCTGTGTGACATTGTTATCCGGACAGATAGTTTTCATCGTCATTGTTCGTAGCCTCCCGCAGCCTGACTTCCAAGTGGTCAGAGTCCTAAACTCTCTGTACACAGTCTTCGACCCCTTCTGTTTCTTGGTTCCGCGAAGAATTTGAGAAGAGCCTCTCAAGACGGCCCCGTACCTGGAACCCTAATAACAATTTCCCCTAACTGGCAAACCTGACAGCCTCCAACCCGAAGAACTCTTGCCCCGAAAAACCAAAGCTAAACCTGAATACCACTTTCCCCCAACAGCCTCGAACCCGATCAACTTCGACCCCGAAGAACGCTTCTCACTAGACACGTTTTCTGAGAAGCACCTGATCACTGATCACTGCACCGTCAAAACGTTTTAACGATTGCTTCCCTGAATTCCTAATGAGCATCATATTGCCTGATTTGGATGAGTTGACGAACGAAAAAGCGCAAATGAGAATGATGCTGTGAGAGATGACATGCATCGATTCGATCGAACCAACGGTATGCCGCTCAAGTTATTCAGTACGAGGTGCTTCGCTTAACAGCAGCGCAATTCGAAATAACAATCTTCGTCACGATTCAAGCTGCGAGAAATACTTTCGCTAATTCATCGTTAGACCACTCAGGGAGGGCCCGGAGGATAAGTCCAAACAATACAACAGATCTGTTTTTAGGGCAGAGTGATCGTCGGGGCCAAAGATATTAGGGCTCGTGACTGTTAGGGGTCGAAGCTGTTCGGGGCCATAGTTCTTCGGGAATAAGGACATATTTTAGGGGTAGGTGCTGTTCGGGTGCTAAGCTGTTAGGGGGAAGCGTTCTTCGGGTCCGAGGTTCTTCGGAGCGACGCTTAGGAGGAGTTGACAGGGATAACGTACCCCACCTCTCACGACGTATTGAACTTGGCTGCCGCAATAGGTTTGCGATGCGGTGCCCTTGTTGCAAAAACTTGGAGCTGTATGGTGTAATTCACAGGTTGGCGCTTTCGCAGAAGCGACGATTCGCCTGGACACTGGGCACCTTTGGCGAGAGTTTCTCGTTCCTGACGGCGCAAAGTGGGCAGCAGTATGATCGATTTTTCATGGCTCTTGTTCGCAGATGCAAGACGATTACGTGCTAGCTTTTTAGTTGAACATCACGCTGTTACAGAATTCGTTTTACAGCACCCATTGGCAACGCATATTTCTTTTGCCATGAAAAATTTTCTGGACTTGTCGTCCGGTTGAGGTAGCATCTCGCGAAAAATCTCTAAAACTTGAAAAATAAAAATCTCACAAAAAATCTCTAAAAATCTCTACCACAGCTGCAACGGGACGTCCACGAAGAGGGCTGCGTGACCTGTGGGGATGGGGACGGACCTCGATAGAGAGCAAAGGGCGTTTTGCTCTCGGGCAGGTGTACTTGCTTCGTGAGGACGAGCTGGGAAAGCTCGATTTACCATGCCATGGCGCGCGCGGTGGATCAGAAACCTAGTACCCCTGGTCAAGATCAAAGATGTCTCCGAAAAGATATCGCTTTTATAGCCACATTTCAATAGTCGCCGTCTGCACTTACGAAATAACGACGGTTGTAAACGCGCGATGAGAAATTATGAGACATTAAAAAGTTGGGACAGGCCTTTTCGCTACGGCGGTACGGAAGCATGTACGTACGCGACTGATTCGCATTAATGCTTTTTTCGACACTTTTTTACGGTCAAATTTTCATTTTGCCGTCGTTTCCGCCTGTCCCATAATTTCCCATCGTGCGTGTACTGATTTTTCAGTTTTTGTATTACGTCAGAAGCCAACTGACTTTTTGGCTTAATTGTCAGGAAGAAAGGAAGCTTTGCCGACTTGAGCAACGCTGACTGTGCCGCACGAGTAGATGGTCTCGAAGTCTGCCACTCACCTGTTTTTTTAGACCGAAGGCTAAATCGGTTGTTTGTGCGGTCCGACCACCGGTTCCCTGCCATGCAGTACTAACGCGACTATATCGTGAACTTTCCCATGACAGTCAACGGTGCGGCCGACATTCCACAAAATTCTATCCACAAATTTACTGGTAAAATATTGGCTGGTTTGGGTCGCGCCTTCCCTTTACCACCAGTTAAAGTTTTGTGCTCACAATGAGCACGCTAGTAATCTGCCGACACGAAAAGCTTGGTAATCAGGTGTTAATAGGCCTACAGTACGGGTAACTGTACGGCGATCTTTGATACCGTGCAACAACCTCGCTGTGTAACTTGATTGGTGTGGGAGGCTCATTCAGTGGACACAGCTGTCTCTTTGATTATTGAGGTAACAAGTATGGTATGGTGAGTCACCGCTGTAAGCCCTGTAAGCTCGAGATTTCGTTGAAAAATGAACAGAGTCTAACACTAGAATACATCCACTCCACGGGTGCATAAGCATTTCGTTAATGCGGTGACAGTGTTGATAGCGGTGCGGACACAGTTGTAAACACGAGACGAAAGCATATGACCGACGCAAGTTGTTCTCCGCTGAGTCAACGATACCTCGACCTTGCGTTATCGGCATGCATAAGGTTGATGTGACGACTGAGTGTGTTTCAAGTTAACGAGGTTGACATTGACAGCTTCGTATATCCTCTCCTCGTAGCGGTGCCGGAGAGTGCTTACGAAGCAAGCAGGTAGCGCAGCGCTGTTCAACTTGCCGCGGCCCCTTGTCGACCAGCGTTCGAATTCGTCCCTACCAACATGGGAGCTGGCGAGCGTTGAGACCACTGCCCTTTCACAAGTTTCGACACGCATTTCCGGTAATCGTGGTTCAACGTCAAAAAGATGAGCTGAAAGAAAAATGATATCACCAATTAGAACGCCTAGTCGGAATTATCGTTCACCGGAAGTTTGACGTACCGGATTGAAAGCGTAACCGAAGAGATTGAGGGTCCTCAACCACAGCTGCAGAGACAGGTTCATGTAGAACTTGATGGGGTTGGTGATCATCATGAGTGGGATGGGCAGGAAACAGATGGCGTTCCAGAGGGACGAGATGAACAGTACCCGGGTCAATTTCGCTCGGCGTTGAGCTTGGTTTGCCGGATGCTGGTGACTGCCCCCTTCCGGGTTCTGAGCTGGTGGGGCCAGTGATCCATCAACCGCTGGTGCCAGCATCGATCGTAGTTTGCATCTCTTAATTTCAGTGACAATGAACAGAATGGCGTACGTGAGGACGGCACCGATCAGTGGGCTGAGGTTACCCCCGAACATCCAGACGGCCGTAAAAGCCGTGACGGTGGAGGTACTTCCGCAATCATTGAAGGGCGGGTTGTTGCGGTACAAAGGGTCCTTCGATGGGCTCAAGATGTACGGAACGACGTTTAGGCCGAGACCGATCAACCAGCTCAGTCCAATGTGGGTCAGTAAGGCTGGCCTGCAAACGTGCAGTTAAATTTCCAAATTCAACATCCCAAGAAACATTTGTGTAGTGCTACTTGACAAAATACGTGAACGTCTGACGCAACAGTCAGTGTTGACGTATGTCCCTGTCCTTGCCTTCACAGAAAAAGAAGGGGAAAAAAGAAACGTCAGCGGGAGACAAAACCTCACAGATAATTCTAGACGTGTACTTTTTTCACTGCGAGGGTGGGCTAGAGATGTTTAAACGCTTCGGTGGTTACATACCGCGAGGTCCATCGGTGGTACAGTCGATTCGAGATGCCGGCCAAGAATCGCACTGAAGCCAAGGCCGAGGCATTGTAATAGCCTGTCATGTAAAACGAGATGTAGGACACAAAAAATGCGCCACAGTTTAGCTCGTTGGATTTTCCGCTCATAGTGCGATATGTTGTCACATTCTGCATGGGAAAAAATATCGCGCAGAGCAGAAACTCGATTGCCACCATATGAAACAGTAACATGATGGAGCGAGAGAGACGAGGCTGTTGCAGGAAAATCACCACAAGGAGTATCAAGCCGGAAATGCCGCCTATTGCACAAAGAACGAGGCTCACGATGAGCCATGTTTGCAGCAAGTTGTGAGAAAGATTAAAATGCAATAGGTATGGTAGAGGTATGAAGGATACGTTAGCAGAAAGAAGCAGTGAGGAATTGGTGATGTTAGGAATTGAGGAATGGGTGATGGTAGCCATGTTTACTGTTCGGGAAACGAAAGCGTTCCTGACCGACCGACAGTGCAGACATGAATTGAAGCGCAGGTATGAAATCTCCAGCGCGATGATACCGTACTGTGCTTGCACGGGATGGGCGTCGAGGTTCAGGTTATGTAAGTTACGCAGACTTATTTTTCGTTTGCGACCTAGCGATATCCTTCAAATTGCTCGCGTGGCAGCTAATGTAAAGTCATGAATTTTCTCGCTTGAATGTCGGTCATGATCGCAACACCGCCAAAAGCCAGGCGCCAAATGGTGGCAGTCCTCTGGGAAATTCGGTCAGAGTTTAGCGAGCTTTCCGAGCGCACTCTTATAAAGGCGGCTGCCACGAACCGTGTCGCTACACGTAGTACAGTAAGACAGTCCAGCCTGATTACTCCGGGAACAAAGTTCGAATTCCAACATCTTGAGTCGAACCTAATGAAGTCATCCGGACCAGACAACAAAAAAGAGCCAGATTCAATTGAGTTCTTGACAGTAGCCAAAAAAAGGGAGCGAAAACAATCTTCAAAGAGTTCGTGGATAATAAAAACATGAGGATTTTGTTCAGGCCGGAAAAGGCTTTTCTCGCCTTCGGGATTTACATGAGGTAGCACGCAGTTTGTTGCATGGGGAGAGTTTTCTCACAGTCCAAGTTGTTGCCCATATGATTGGATCGAAAGCCCAGACTGATTTTCACGATCCTGAAAGTTCCCATCTCACTTGGTAGCCATATGGAGTCACGGTGAGCCCGATCCCGACCGTCCAGCAGGAAGTCAATATACTCCCCATGGCTTTCCTGCGGTCGAACGGTCGCTCTTACGACAATCCTCAGGCTATTGTAGGCAACATGCAAGTATAACATCATTGGAGTTTAGGCAAAACGGACCTTCTACCCCCCCTGAAATCATCCCGCGTCATCTTGCACTGACCCACCCACAAAAACGTATCAGTAACTTGCGTCACCCATAGTGCTGGTAACAATACGGTATATCGATATCGTATCGAAATATATCGTATCGAAATATATCGTATCGAAATATTAATACCGAATGAATATCGAAGACCGCAATAAAATATCCGCCGATATTGTATCGAAAAATATCGTATCGAACTTTATCGTACTTTTGCCAGCGCTAGTCACCCAAACGGATTATTTGGGGCGTCGCCAAAAGGATACGCCAGGAAATGGACACGCCTACAGTGGGCCCGAGCACACTTGGTAGGGGTATTACTGTATAGAGAATGGCCCATTGTGAAGCAGGTAATTCTGGGAGCTGGCTCGCTTGCTCCACGTCGAATCACCCCAGGTCCGTTGCAGGTTCTCCTTTCGTTTTGACGTTTCATTTTGCCCACGTACTTCAAACTACCGATCATTGGGACGTACGTGCTATGTTTTGCACCGTGGGCCATGAATAGTGTTTGACTGAATAGCCTACGGCACAAAACGTGGCACGTATGTTACAACCGATCGACAGTTTCAAGTACTAGGTTTGATGGTTTCAACCAGTAGGCATTTGTCCTGTTATCGGCCACGGATCCCGTGGTACCTGCTGGTTACTGCAGTATGCAGTAAGCTACACTGAGTCCCATATTTATCTGTCCACCCCCATTATTATTTCAAAACTTCATAACTAATTTTGCACTGACCCGTCTTTGATATTCTGAACGTCTTTATAGAGAGCAGTGTTTGATCTTTACGACCACGTGACTTCCGTATGAATCAATCAGCAAATCAACTGGCAGTACCATCTCTACGAACACCTGAAACTGCCTTGTTTTCGGCTCCGAGTTGCGGGAGCTAGCCAGCAGACAGCACATCATGCTTCTTACTATTACGTAGCCCCAACATCAAGCTTTCAAGTAAGCCCATGTGGGAAACTTTTGCAGATATGCAGAAAAAGCTGTGTTGTCGTGTCAACCAGGAAGTATTCTCGGTTATTTTCGGTGGTGCATATTCACGACGCCTTGTCTTCGAGATCCTTGATGGCCAAGTTACGTCCAAATGGTGACATATGTCATGAAGATAATCAGACTTTGTAGTTAGAGTCATTCGGTCAGTCGAAACGGAAGACATCGAAAGGTAACCATGAAGTAGCGCGTTTCATGCGGCAAAAGATGCATGTAGGTATGTCAACGAAACTTTTTCCGCAGAGTTTCAAAAATTCTCACATGGGTTTACTTGAAAGCTTAATGTTGGAGTTATATAACAACAACAACCATAAATGTGCTATCTGATGGCTGGCACCCGCAACTCTGAAAACAAGGCAGTTTTAGGTGTTTGTAGGGATGAGACTGCCAGTTGATTTGCTGATTGATTCATACGAAAATTACGTGGTCGTGAAGATGAGACACTGATCTCCATAAGGACGTTCGAAAAATCAAAATCGGGTTAGAGCGAAATAAGTTATGAAATTCTGAAAAAATGGGGGTGGTCAGATAATTATGGGGCTCAGTGTATACGATCAATGACGTCATGGTCAGTCGGGTACGACATTTCTTTCTGAAACGATTGCTTCGATACTGTACTTCCAAGATGCATCAGATAGATGCATCGGATGCAGTGCATTTTCGGGGATTTCAGCATCCGCGTGAGACACAGACACCACCCGGAGATTAGCAGTGCAAAAATGCTAGTCGAATGTATTTCGCGAGTGTATCAGGTGCGGAAATATTACTTGTCCCCCTTAAACATCTTGACTTCGAAAATTCATAGTTCTGCTCTCCCTCGTCCTCTCGTTTTGAACATTTTCTCGTGTCAGTCTATCAACTCTCGTCCCTGGTTTGACACTTTATTGATTCAGGTTTCTTAGCTCTGAAGTGCGCCAGGAATTATTTCGACGGAGTCATCCATAATTTTAATTTCGGGGAGTTTGGTGTTTCAATTTTTTCGAGGCAGGAAAGCATCTCGCACCGCCGACAAAATACGATCCGTGTTCGGCAATGAAACACCTAACAGTTTTATCGTGAGGTATCGGCTTGATCGTTTTCTTTCTGGAGGATTTTTCATTCAAAAGTCGGAAGACTGAAATCGAAAGTGGACGACAATGTGTTGACCGATCGTGTCACACCCGATTGTTCAGGAGATGCATTTTTAGATCTTGCGTTTAGGTATTTGACTGACCGCGCTCATGCAGGTTTGTAGAGAGTTTAATGGTCTATCGAACATACGTAACAGAAGTCCTGTCCGACAACGAGTAGAAAAGTTATGGAAGGAAAAAGATTGGGGTCCAGTTACTACTGCTTTATAGACTACGCGTGACGTCAGCGTACGCGCGAAGCATTGCCTGGGGAGTAGGCAGCAACTGATGTCTGTACTGGGTCAGACTTCACGCGTGCGATGACGTCATGCGTGTAGCTAAGGAAGCCGTAAAAGGTTGGTGGAATTGCCCAATCCAAAATGCTGCAGAGGTGAAAATTTTGGAAATTCATTTCTCCAAATCTAGTCATGTCATTTCGTGACAGTTGATTCCATGCGATAGCCTGATTTTTCTCTACAACTTCACGTCGAAAAAGCAGGATTCAGAATTCTCGCGAAAAAAGGGAATCTTATTTGACAAAACCCATTTATGGAAACCTTCGCGTCGAACAGACGAAATTAATTCACGGATTGGACTTACTACTGTTGCATGTTCTCTTCGGAGTGCACTCTGAGCAAAACACTTCCGCAAAACTGCAGAAATAGGAACTGGTATTTCCCATTCAGGCTTCTTATAGTAGGATCCTCCTGCTAACAGATTATCACCTGCTCAAGACACTGGACCTTCTCCAGCGAGATAAACCAATTTTACCGGAAGTGGCTTTGAAAAGTGGCGTGACGAAGATTATTGCCCCTCTTCTGCCAGGCTTTTGCAGCAATGGAACGAAATGTCTCTCAAAAAGATCTCTGGAGTTCCGTGCCAGTATGACTGTACAATTTGATCGAAAAGATTGAGGTATGGCGTCAGAAAAAATGTAAACTTCGGCAGAGGCAAAGGGGACAAGTCATACTTCAGCACCTGTAGTACGAATGCGTTCTACACTGCCTACAAGAAAAAACCGATCCCCCCTAATCCTTCGCTCAAAAATTCATAACTTTAGACCGGACATTCTGCTGTCTGATCTTCAAAGCGACCCTTGATGCTCAATGTTTGTTCAACGCGATCACGTGACTTCAAGAGTTCACTAACAATTATTATGAGAGAAAATCGATCTATCCTTCTCCACCATGTGAAAGGCGCCAGATTTTCGAAAGCAGTTTCGCATAGCCGAGCCGTCAACCACTGACCATCCGCCATAGCTGGACTCCCTTACCACGAAGCCATTTCCGTGGTAAGCGAGTCCAGTATTCTGGACAGGGATTTGTCCGTTATAAGCCTCCACCGGAAGTGCCTTTCGTTGTTCGCTGGTTATCTGCAAGATGTACTCCATTGGATCTCCGTCTGTCGAACAACTCCTCAATCCGAAAACGTCTTCCTGAATCTCCGCTGCTCGTCTGATAAAGACAGGGTGCGATATTAAGTTCGATACTTTGAACAGAGAACAAAAAGTGAATGCAACACAAACAATTGCTTGTGTTGCGTGAACGAACGAAGAAACAATCGAAAGTGGCGAGCTCTTGTGGTTGCCCTGATTTAGCATTTTTGAAATTGAAAAATAGTGTCCACTTCTCAGGCGACCGGACTGTACTCTTACAAACCAACCCTTGCACTACTTACATACATAGCTACAGTAAGCGTGCTTTCCATACAACGGACTCCCCGCACGCTGTACGTGGAACAGTGAGATGCCTTCTCAGCTTTGAAAAAGCGGCAAAATTCCGGTGGTGATTGTCTTTAATACATCGTTCCGCTTCATTTCACAGCGATGACAACAATGAACATACTCACCGCCTACTGCATCCAAAAATTTTCTGAATGACCACCCGAAGAGCGGTTGCGTGAGTGATGCAGAGTGTTTGGAGCAATCCAGCCTCATAAATCAGGAGATCCAGAGGAGGAAGCCCTGTGAGCACGCAATGCGACATCCTGCTGTTAGTAATTCAAACGGGCTTCCTGCGAGTCATTGGATACCTACCATCGTGTTTTCAAGTTCAACACGGAGTCAAGCTCAGATGCCGGAAGCATCACCGGGGTTGCACACAAGGAAAAGGTTCCTACAGCGAGTCACGCCATCACTAAGATATTCCACTGTCGACCGAATGTCTTGCTAAATACGTAATACAGTAACACAGACATTCTCGGCCGGAACAAAAATCTACCGTGAAAACATCGCCACATTTACCAGGATGACATGTGACGGGTCACGTCAATGTTGCATTCCAACCAAGCGGCGACATGGACCTGTTGTGAACAACCTAAAGTCGACAACAATGTGTTAAAGAATTGGCCCATTCACAGATTTTGTCTAGTTTTAGTTTCATTGGTCCTTGAACAAGAGCAAGATTAATAGGAACAAGGACTTCCTGTAGTTTCGTGTGGTAATGCATTGTGTGTTGATGGTGGGAGTAAATGTTCTCGACACGTCCATGTTGTCCTTCAGGACACCGATAGTTTATTCTAGACGTCAGTAAGGAGTATCAACAGCGCAGATCTGTACATCATCAACTCTTCACACTGTGCTCCACAGTGGAGATGGAAAAGGCGGTCCATTTATAGCCTACATGCTGAAACAAGCTACATGACATATCCGCTTTGGCAATGCACAGCGGATATGGACCCGAAGTGGGATACTTGGCCGATTGGCATCTTGTGTTCACTGATTATTACTTCCGTCCAACTTGGAGCCTGCGACTTTCCAGGTCCCTTCTTTCTTGTCTGTGCAGTACAGGCTATGGCTTCTTATGGTTCTTCATGATCAGGGGTAACATATTGACTGCAGCCGGAAGATCATGGTTCGTTTGCTTTCTTGTCTGTAATTATAATTTGCATAATTGCATACCACTTTGCTGTGTCATGTTTTTCCCCGATGAAGTAGCCGAATCGTAATTTCCAGCTGGAACTTTCGGGGACAAGCTCGGTGTACCGTTCGATGAGTTTTATCAAGCCTGGAGTGTGATGACGTACTGGGATAACCACAAGTTGTGCTGGAGTATTGTCTGATCCCGCCTGAAGCAATGCACAAACACCATTACGTTGTCATTCATCTGCTACCGCCTGTCAATTTCAGCTTCGAATCTTCGTTGTACCGAGCCCGTATACTCTTTGAGATTCAACCATGATGGGGAGATATTCTTGGGATAATATTATTCTTCCGGCTCATCAGTTACCGACTTACAGTAACTTGGTCTTTATTCTGGTTGACATCAGCCAATGAATCCGATACCGCAACTGTTGCTTTTTATGTCAACTCGGCAATCGTGCTTTCACTAGAAATATTTGCGGATGATACTGGATATGCGTATCATCTTGACGTCGTCTTGCAAAAATATTATTAGAGAACCTTCCAAGAAAAGTCGAACAATGAACAGACTTCCGGGTTCAGGTAATCCAAGGCATTTTCCGAGCACGCTGTTCGGGTGGTTTCGTTTATCCTTCTTTTCTAGCCAAGACGCTTTTCTGATCGTAAAACTGTGTATTCTTGTTCACAGTCTAACGTGTACATCGGCTTATCTGAGGTCAAATTTACTTCAGCTTGACTGACTTTGGGCGGTAAACTTCTCAACTTGTCAACGGGTGTCTCGTTGGTAATTACTCCAACGGAAGTCAGGTGTTCGCGGGGTCTCTAGTGACCATTACTCCACGTTGTTGCGCCGGTGGTGATTAGTGATCACATTTGACACTCTGCCGACTGGAGCAAATCATCACCCTTATTGTTCCGCTTGATTGACGGATGTATTCGCATGTTGCATAACATCCCCAACATGTTTTCCACTGTGTAATCCGGCATACCGAAGGTCATTTTTTGTTGTGCGGAGGGAATTAAGATGGCTCACATCGCCGCTGTCGATCTGTGCGACGGCAAGAACAACTCCTGTCACGACAGCTTAGAACCGGACTTGGAACTCTCCCAAATGTGCAGCGAGCTTTACGCCGAAGCAACCAAGCGTCTTGTCAATGATGGTACGCACTATCAATTTTACTTACGCACCACTTGGCTTTCTTCATGGTGTCCTTTGCTACATGTTGAGTGAACTTTATTGCCAATTGAACAGCAAGCGATACACCCATCAGGTTGATGTTCAACACATTTCACACACCTACGAAATCAACAGTTATCCGGAATTTTCCAGTGTCAAGCCTTTTTCACGGTTAAAAGTTTTCAAAATCTGCGAATCAAGCTTCTTGCATTCCGTTGGCGAACATATGAAAAGCTCTAGTCTAAAACGTAAGCCACAGGCTCACGACCTTGCTCTAGTCTGACGCGCGGAAGGAACGTAGGAATTTCAGCCACGGTAAGATATTTATAAAATATGGGAAGCCGGCAAACAGCCTCCGGATAATGGTATTGTAAGTGGCACACGTAACCAGACAATAACAGGGGAAATGCGTGACTTGGGGAAAAGACCATCGCGAGATCACTGGCCAGCTTGCCATAGGTCAGGATCGAACGCATTCAACACATAGGAGTAGAGTACCATCACTTTCATCGTTTCTGAACTAATCCCATAAATCGGCATTTGGCCTGTCTGAATCTCCTGCCTTCTTTTTTCCAAAGGTGAGACATTCTGCCCAGCGGATATGAACATAGCTTCCTGCTGGCCGCCAGTTTCTGCCGGGTCCTTCGCCTTGGTGCCTTGCCTTAAGGAGCTCAATGGAATAAGCTACGTCTACACAACCAACGGTAAGCTCCCGGCTCTGAAATCACTTCCCTTATCTACAGCGAAATCTTTTCTGTGAAAAGAAGCTGGCAACGGAGCGTGACGCACAAACTTCACCGTATCATTCAAGCCTGGCAGCAATCGTCAGCTTGTCGGACTCGATTCAGTCGATTCCCTCGGGATTAATCTCAGTAGCAAGTTAATCGCCGAGGAGGCAGTAGTGCGTACTTTTCTGTCATCAGCTGATTGATTTCGTGTTTTTTTTCTTTCGTTGGTTACAGCAACCGCCTCACGAGAATGCTACGCCAATGGGAGCTGGTCCTCCTTCAACAACTACAGTGATTGTATTGATCACCGTCTGGCGGTCGACACCGGCGCTGAACTCGATGGCAACCAGGTAGAAGAAAATGTCCCAGGAGAAGACCGGAAGTTCCCAACAACCAACTGCCGAGCAGATCCGCATCTTGTACAAAATATGGCTGGCACAATCGATATTACCCATATTGAGCAAAATTCAGAGGACGCTTTCGCAAACTGAGACGTCTGGAAATTTATCCACTCAAATCTTTCTCCGAGTGGCGCACGCCCACTGCCAAAAACAGTGTGATAGTTCGCCACCTGAAATAACGATCTGCGCGAACTCACTTGTCGAGGTCAACAGTGAATTATTTTCAAGGCCAATCCACTCTGCCACAACCGGAGTCTAGATTTCAGCAGACTTGGTCCCGAACATGATTACGTTTTGGGACTACGATCCCGTGTATCCAGAAAAGCGGAGAACTAAAGTGTTGATCCAGAATTCAAATTGATGACCGATTTACCAGAATACTTCACCGGTTAACGGCTTGACGCTTAAGGGACTTCCGCAACTGAGCGCTTTATGACGCAGAGTAACATCCAGCTCAGGCGTTATTGATGCTACTTCCCTAATGGTTTTCCTTGTAGTTGGCAAACGCCTTGAACCTGTTGACTACCATTCTGCACTACTGCGGATACTCCTTGTCCACTGCCTCCTGCCTGTTGGCCCTCCTGATCTACCTGCGCTTTCGATCCCTCTGTAGTCTGCGCAACGTCATTCATCTCAACCTGATCATGACCTACGTACTGTCGGCCATTGCCTGGGTTGTGATGACGCTGCACATGGATGATCTTCCGGTCGACCCCAACCAAGCCGATGTTGTTACCGTCGTACCGGTAATGTCGATCTGCCGCGCAGGAGTACTATTCATTTCCGTGTTGGACAAGTAACTTTACCGCTGTTTCCTTAGCCGGTACTACGTGGAATGATCATCGCCTTCACATACTGCGACATGACGACCTTCTTCTGGGCTTTGTGTGAAGGCATCTTCATGACATGCATTCTCTTCCGACCTCATAAGCTGGAGCAATTGACGTACTGGCCTTTCGCAGTACTTGGATGGGGTAATATAATTTCTGCTCAATTATATTAACAGAATTCACCCACCAAATTTAGAACTGCCTTAAATGATAGTCTGTTAGTTTTCGATATACTGTAGCTAATTGAATCGATCAGTTGAGCGTTTTATGCTTTTCATGCTTTCTATGCTTTTTATGCTTTTGATATGCTTTTGATACGCTTTTTATTTTTTTCGACAATATTCTGAACAGTACCGAATAGCAAGGTGAACGTAGGACCGCCCATCATTTGGCTACAATTTTTTCTGGTCAGTGTCACTGAACAATCCATTATAAATTCAGTGGTTCCAGTCATCATCACGTCCACATGGGCGGTGGTCAAGATTTTCTTCGACGACCACGCGGACTGGCTCAAAGTTCTTTCCGGATACAACTACATCTTCATCGCACCTATCCTCACGGTCCTCGCCGTAAGTTCCCAAAATACGTTTCCACTTAATAAAAGGTGCAATTTGGTCACGCCCTCATGCATTCACATGTACCCTTCCCGCTGCAGATCAATCTGGTCCTCCTCATTACCGCGTAAGTTCGACTTCACGCAGTCCGCTGCCACTGCCTTCGTTCACTGCATTGATTGTTATTCCTGGACAGACTGCATACGATTCTGCAAAAGATCAGCCGCCGACCTAGCAGTACCAGAAACAGTCGCAACAGTACCAACGCCACAGCGTCCTCACAAGTCGGCCGCGGCGTCCGAAGTTTCCTCATTTTGATGCCACTACTCGGTAAGCTGAGCATTGCTTTCCCATTCTAAACTGTAGAAAAAGAACAAATTCAGTTCGGCGGCATTTCTATTGCAATTCGAAAAAGCTGTGCTGTATAATGGACTGGTTTTTTCGTCAGGTTTGACGTATTTGTTGGTTATCGTTCAGCCTTCCGAACGCGGGACAACTCGGACGGTATTCCAGCTCATTACAGCTGTGCTGGTTTCCTCTCAGGGTTTCTTTGTCTCGGTGATGTACTGCTTTTGTAACCGGCAAGTCCGCGGGATACTCAAGTTCCACTGTCATCGCAAGCTATCAGCCTTGGGCTGCTACGAAACCTCACGTCAGCGAGAGGGCGACCACCTCGAAGCGGACTTGTCCTCCTTCACCCGCAACCTGGACGTCAGGAACTTCCGGGGCAACAGCAACGAATACCAGTATTTACTCAATGTCAAGAAAGCTCTCCGGCGGAACGGCCCACCGATGGACGCAGAATCCATTCGGTTGTCTCGTATGAATTCGAAAAATCAGATTCCCGTCGTAATGGTTTGATTTCCTGATTCGAAAAAATAACTAGAGTTTTCCCTTTGAGACAACGGCACGATACCAGCCGTCACTACTCGCACTTTTCTACAGTCATCTTCACAGCTCTTTCGGTTACAGTGTCCCGTCAAATACCCAGAGCTTGCTTCGAAGCTCCAGTTTATCCGCAGTACTTTCGGCAAAAACAAAAAATTGCGGAATATTGAGCAATTAGAGGAAAATCACATGAAACCATTGTAGAGGTGCGTCCGAAAAATTCACAGTCGGAGAAAGGCAAACAAAGGCATGGTACTGATAATAAAATCCAAATTCCATGTTCCTAATAGGCGCTTCTAAAATATCAACAAACTAAATATCCACTAAAAGCCAGGAGGAAATTTCCAAAAAAGTAACAGAACGGAAGTCGGCCTTTCACCCTTCAGAAATTCCAACAAGTTCAAAATTCATAACGGAAGAATTCCCGCATCGATGGCCAAGTTGCGGAACAGGCTGTTCTCCCGCCCGAGAAGGTTTTCGGGTGTGTCAAACTCCACCACACGTCCTTCTTCGAGGACCATTACCCTGTTGGAAAGAGCCGTTGAGAAAGAAAACCACGCTTGAACACATGGGGGAATCTGATAATGAACTACAGGACGGAAGCGGGGACCGCACCTATTGTAATCCATGATAGTCTGCAGTCGATGTGCAACGGTGATGACTGTGCAGCCCACAAACTCTTGTCGGATTGTTTGTTGGATTAATTCGTCACATTCCGCGTCGATGGAGGCTGTCGCTTCGTCCAAAATTAAGATCCGGCTGCGACGAAGGAGAGCACGAGCCAGACAGACAAGTTGTCGCTGTCCCACGCTAAAACAGACATTCATCAAAAGACCACTCCGTTGATGTGCGGAAAAATATTCATTCCATAAGAAATCTATAAGAAGTAATGTCAGCCCTGCAAACGAAGCGAGCGAGATTCTTGTCTCAAGTGGCGGATGCTTTCATTGTTTTTGGCTGGTAACGTGCGCCACTTGGTAAAGCGAGTTTGGTCGAGTTGTTTTCACAGGTGGCGCACGTTGTCAGTGTTACGAGCTGAAATTGTGCGCCACTTCGGATAACGGCCCTCTAAGTTCCGTTTTGCCAACCTTCTGAGTGCGAAATAACCAAAAGTGATTGAAGAGTGATTTAGTAATTACTCTACTTGGTCTTTCTTTTGGATGGTCATCTTTCTTACCTGACGTTTTCGCCGCCTTCGGAAATTTCCATGAGGAGGCCTTGTTCTTGCGTTTTGGCGAAAGAGTGCAAATGTGATAATTGGAGTACATGCCACAGTTCGGAATCGTCGTAACGGTTGAAGGGATCCAGGTTGGAGCGAAGAGTGCCGCTAAACAGTACAGGGTCTTGTGGAATGATGGTAAGGCGGGAGCGGAGGTCGTGCAGACCTAGACGGCCAATGTCGAGACTGTCGATAGTGATGCCACCAGTGGCGGCCTCTACCAACCGGAAGAGGGCGCTGATCAGGGAGCTCTTGCCGGCACCTGTTCGTCCACACACTCCAACCTGTATATTGATACAACATATCAGATCAGGTAGAGGTACGCTGTAAGAAAGCGCTGAAGGTAGCAAATTTGTGCCAAGGAACCGAACTGTGTTGACAGTCAGAAAACATATAACGGACCCTCTCTGAATTTTCCTTACATCTGTTATACGTCCCATGAATACTGACTTTGCTCAGACGAGAGTCTTACTTTTTCTCCTCCCATAACGACGCAGTTGACATCTTCCAGCACCAAGTTCAAATTTCCTCGGTAGCGAACCCCGTAGTTCTGGAATTGAACGTGACCACTTTCTGGCCAGTCCGTCACAGGTTTGGTGGCTGGAACATCCCAGGGTGCCTAAAATAACACCAATGGAATAACCAGTAAGTAGCTACCGTAAGGCGCAGCAGAAAGAGCGGTGACGTTTAGTGTACCTCTTGTTCTATCTCGGTGTACTCATGCATGCGTTCGACCGACACCACATGAGCTTCGATCTCGCTACTTTCGCGCACCAGCCAGTTGAAAGACGATGTCATCTGAAACAACCAAATCATTTTTTCTGCAAAATATCCACAGAAGAAAAGAAAACATTAAGCCTTGAGTGCAAAACCTACACTGGTAGCGAAGGTGACGGCCAGTCCCAGAAGACCGGGGTGGGTCGACCACTGTCCTTTGCCCATCACAGCCAACAGGGCAGCGAAGAAGGTACAGACGGCACCCAATGCCTCGATCCGAACCACGATCCACCTGAAACAAAAAGGAACACGACTTGAGCAAGTGCAAACACGGCTTTGTGTACTGGGACAGGAAGGGGAGAACGAATGAGATGATTCTGATCAGTTGGTCGCTGTGATGTTCGTGGAGCGGATTCTCACATTTTTCTGTTGCCAATTGAACCACCGATACTGATATACCTTTGTCCGACCGCGTTGGCATAGGATGCCATATTATGCGCATCGTTCAGCCGATCATTCAGTTCGACGAAGCGAGCTTCTTGCTGCATGGCAAGGATCACTGGTCTGCCACTGAGGGACTCTTGGAAGTGTGAGAGGATGGGCGATCGAGAGACCGACTCGAGCCGCTTGATTTGCCGACTGGACGGAATGTAGGCCCGTTGAATGATGAAGTATAGGATAGCAATGACGGGAACCACCGCTGTGAACCACGGCGTACTGATGCAAATCTAAGGGAAATAATCTTATGAGAATCTTATGAGAACATCGGAAAATCACAAACTGGAGCTCGGCAAAGAAACTCGAGAAAATCATTTCCCAAGTGGCGCGCGCTGCTGGCTAGTAACGCGGAAAAGTGCGCCACTAGGTAGAACAATCTTATCCAGTCTGTCCGAGTGGCGCACGCTTCTAGCTAATACAGTGCGGTTGTGCGCCACTTGAGAAAATAATCTTGTCGGGTTTGTTTGCCGACCTCCCCTTGTACTGTAATGCTTCATGAACTTCGCGAAGCTTGTCATCATACGCGTACAGTTGAATACCGGTCCGAAAACTTTGCCCTACCAACCCCTTAAGGGATCTTTCACGCGTACGATGACGTAATTCGCGAAGTTCATGAAGCATTACAGTATACAGATTAAGTTGCCACTCCCGTTCACTTTGCAACTGTAGCTACGGCCTTGCTCCGCCCCTTTCGTGACGTGTAACTACATTTTGCTTTCCGGAGCTCCCCTTATTTTCGAAAAACAGCGTAACCGGAGTTACAGTTGGCTAGCATTGGGAAGCATGGTTGCTGCCCAACTGTTCAAAGTTGTGATCAGCTGCTGCCCTTATGAGTGACGTTGCAACACATCTTACCTACAGTGGGACTTTCATCTGGCGGTGGCAACTTAATGTCTGTACTATGTAGAATCAAGTCTGAGTATGTTCATAGTTATTTTTTCGACCATACCAAAATGATGACGGAAAGCATGATGAAGAGTCCATTGGTCCACATCTTGAAGTTAGTCGGCAGCTGCATGTCTAGCGTGTCGAGGTCTTTGCTGAAACGGTTGAGAACTCGACCCACAGGCGTGGTCTCGAAGAAGACCAACGGGGCTCTAACGAGCCGATGTAGCATTTCATTGTGCAGCCTCCGACTGGCTTTGATACAGCACAAAGCCAGAATCAGCGCGGATAAGTAGATGAAGACCACTACAAAGACCATAGCTTGAGACGTCGGCAAATAAATATATCCAGATTGTTTTCCCAAGTGGCGCACTCTCTCGACCCACATCAATCAACACGTGCGCCACTTGAAATGAATATTTGGCTGTAATCATCTGCGGACGCACCATTTCTATCTGATATGACACACTACAACAGAAACCAGGGTACTTTCATTAGGCACTTCTGTCCATGGACCTTGATGTCTATCATAAAGTGTCAAGCCGGATTATTCGATCCCTACCTTGAAAGAGGTTGAGTAGAGCGTAGATTCCAAGTCGGTAGTGTCTTATATCCTTGTCCGCACTTCGGGAATAGTTGGCCGCATTTTGGTTGACATCGATGTCGCCGTTGATGTTTCTGTGCATGTGGTCTTCTGACCAGAAGCTCAACCAAATGTTGGCTGCTAACACGAAGCCCGTGTACACGGCGTGTAACAGCATCGTCACGACGGTACCGATCACCGTCGCGTAACGGATCAAAATGCCGTAGATCTTCCAGCTGACCCTTCCTGACTTCGTGGTTTCTTCCTCAATCAACCTAAAGAAATGAACGAACAATTGTACCTAACCGTTGATACCTGGGAGCTCGCGAAACAAACTCGGCTGAGTGTTTTCCCAAGCGGCGAACCTTCTCGGTGTTACTAGCCGAAAATGTGCGCCGCTTGGGGAGACGCTGATGAGAAAATCGTTTTTCCAAGTGGCGCACCTTCTCGGTTTTACTAGCTGAAAACGTGCGCCGCTTGGGGAGACGCTAATGACAAGATCGTTTTTCCAAATAGCGTACGGCTTCGACCAATCACTATGAAGACGTGCGGCACTTTGTAGTATCAATCTGGTCGAGTTTGTTTCGCCGCGTTCCGGTCTTAATTTTGATTTCGTTATTTTACCGTTGACTTTTTTTTCCAACTGCCATTCTTCTAAGCTATGATCTACCTTGCGTTGCTGGGTTTCCCTGTAGTATGATTTATCAGTGGTTTTCTTTCTTGAAGCTCCAAGTCATCCCCCATCTGTCTCATGTGACTTCCGCTCAAGCGGGCCTTGGCTTCCAGTTCGGCTTCTTGTTGGTCGTCGGCGAAGTTAAAGCCGCCGTTGGGGTGGAAAGACAGCGGGTCGTCTGGGGCCTTCTCCAGTGTAGGGCTGGTTTGACCGCTCTCAAGTTGCTGGTGGAACTGCGAGAAGTCGTTCGTGCTGAGAAGCTTGGGTAGGTCGGCAAAGGCCGACATTTCGCCATCTCTGAGGAAAACAACGCCGTCAGCTTGGGGAAGAAACTGCGCGCCATGCGTTACCAGCAGCCGAGACTGTGAAAAGACAACCTTGTTGGACTTAACTTCATGTCACAAGACACATTCGACAAGTTGTCAATATCCATCTTGGAAAATGCTTTGGAGTGTTTGAGCGATAATTGCAGCAAAAAAAACAGCCCTAAAAGCGTGTTTTGCTTTCTTCGTACCTTCCCACGAAGCAGGCCATTGGGTCCGATGACATGTTCGAAAATGTGTTTCGCCCTGGAAATAAACCCAAACGTTAAGCGAATATCTCAGAAAGAAAAGCCGCCGTTTTTTAAATAACTGACTTGCGAAACGTTTGCAGGAAGATGTTTTGCGTACTTACACATGAGCGTCCACTGCGCTAAGAGGATCATCAAGCACGTAAACCTGCAACCATTACAGTACGTCAATATACCGTAGAAAAATGTCGAACAACGGGGTTGAACTCCAATTCTCGTTCAACTTACGTCGGCATCGGCATAAACCGCTCTCGCGATGTTGATCCGTTGCTTCTGTCCGCCACTAAAATGGAAAGCAATACTTTTTTCCATCTCTTTGGTTTCATCAACCGATAGTAAAGAGATCCAAGCTTGTACCTGAGGTTGATACCACGTTCGCCAATCTCCGTCGCGTCACCCGCCGGTAGGATGTCAAAGTCCGACAGGAGCGCACAAGCATCCACCACGGTCTGGTACCTCTCCTCGTCAAAGCCCATCCCAAAGAGGATGTTCTCCCTGACCGTCAGATTCTGTATCCAGGCACTCTGACTACAGTATGCCACTCGGCCTTTGACCACCACCACACCCGACTGCTTCTCCAACAAACCCAGGATGGCTCCGCACAAGGAGCTCTTACCGCTACCGACAGGGCCCACGACGGCCACCAGGCTGCCGGGTAGGACTTCCAGGTTGATGTCTTTCAGGACGGGCAGCTGCTCTTTACTGTAGGAGAAGCTGGCCGAACGAACTTGAATGGCGAACTGGGTGGACTTTTCATCGGAGGACACTCGCTGAATAGTGGAAAGGTTGAGTTCTTCCGATTGGAGGAAAGCTTGAATCCTGTTCAGCGACAGTTTCGACTGTAAGAGCATCCATCGTTATGTTCGGAAAACCAACAAGGTCACAAAAAATAGATCCGGAACTTCATGAAAGTGGAAGGTCGGCAAATAAACTCTACCAGATCGTTTTCCCAAGTGGCGCACGTTTCTGGCGTTATTGACTGGAAGCGTGTGCCGGTTAGGACAACGATCTTGTGGCCACCCGAATGTTTCAGGAAAAACAGAAAGCATAATATGGCGATGAAAAACATGAAACAAAGTAATAATACAGTACATATACTGGAAGCGTAGGGTATTTTCTTTACCTGGATAATGCCGGTGATGGCGGCTGGAAGGAGTGCCAACGGTACTCTCAGAATACCGAACAGAGCCAAGCTGACAAATGTGGTGGAAGGTGTGAGGATATTATTCTCGTCGGAAAGGACAAAGGTGGTGAAGCTGACCAGGGCGATCAGCGAAGGCGTGAAGAGCCAAGTGATCATGTTGATTGCTTTCAGATGCGCCGACCGTCTCAACGCAGCCAACTACACAAAAACACCCTCGATGGAAACACCGAAACCGACGTTTGGATTTAATATGGAGGAACGCAGTGTGCCTTACTTCTCGGCCTCTAACAACTTGAACCTTTTCTTCGAAGCTTTTTTCCCAAGCGTACAACTTGAGGATCTTGATGCCGTTCAATATTTCGTTCATGACTTTCATTCGAGCATCTTTTTCAGTCAGTTGATTTGCCTGTAAAGAACAAAATCCAGTTTCAGAATGTATTTCTGCACAGGATGTATTTGTAAATGCGCACTTCAAGGCCGCGGATTTTGCGCATGACGATGCCAACCATAGGAATGGTGAGTAACATGGCGCCAATGCCCGCAAAAACCGAAGGTCCAATGATCTGGTACAGCAGATAAACGCAGATGACGAGCTGTAGTAGACAGCCCCACAACGAGTGGACGAACACGGGACTCGTCGTGAAACGTTGCGCGTCCACCGTCATCAAGTTCACAATCTCCGCCGATGTCTTTTCCCGTTTGGTCTTCGCGGAAATCCTTAGAGACTAAAAACGAAGAAGATAAACCATCAGATTATCATAGAAAATTATCCAAACATGGAAAATGATGCACTGGTATTTAAAAATAGAAACCAGGGTAAATTACCGCAGAATAGCTTGTACGCTACCTCGATTTCTATTTCGACCAACCAAGGAAAAAAACTGGCCAGATTGAAAACGGACTTCCGGTTTAGTTGGTCTTGTTTGAGTAGGACGTGGGCAAATTATTTGAAGGAGATAGTTTTCCCAAGTGGCGCACACTTCCAGCCAGTAGCAATGGAAACATGCGCCACTGGACACAACAATATGGCTCAGTCCGTTAACTCACGTTTCAAATTTTCTACACGAATGTTTGGTAATTACTTTGCGGTATATTAGGCCGATGAGTGCAGAGCGCATTCTGAGCGCGATGATGGCGCAGAAGTGCTGGAACTGCTGGAAGAAAACGGTGAAAGCGACGGACAGGAGGAAGAGCCAGACGGCGACGACGTAGCCTTTCCAAGCCCAGGCATGGTTATCGGAGACAAAGTTGATGATGTAACGGAGGGCGAAGGGCACGGCGACCGTTTGGATGATAACGGTGGCTATAAGCTGAAGTAGGGCGGTGAGCAACATCAACGGCCAGAATGTGGCCCACAGAGCCTTGATCATGGACGGTTGGTACGTCGACGTGACTTGCTTCTTGGCCAGTTCTTGACGCCAGTACAGGTCGAACTTCTGGATAGCGCTGGCCGTCGTGTCTTTTTCCTCCAGCTGCCAAAGATCTTTCTGCACCAGCGGATTTCTCCATCCTTTGTAAACCAGCCTAAAATCAAAAGCTGGGAATAGCTGGAATTTGACATGAGAATCGACAGACAAAATTTGATAGTTGTTAAAACGAAAAAAATAGTGAAATCATATCCCAAAGAAAAAGTCGGTTTTGCGTCTGGTATTTGAGGCTTACCGAGTGAACCAGGAGAAGAATAATCGGCTGGGGTACGACGAGCGATGTTCGGGCCACTGAGACTGTAAAATTCACAACTGGAACATGGTGAAATCACGGCGCTGAAATTAATAGAATGAAATTAATTTTAATCTGGGTGCTGTGTACCTTGGGAGTGTCTTTAGGAACAGCGTCTTGGTCGACGAAGCAAAACATCACAAAGCCGAAGACGACGAGTGGATAGTAGGCCATTTCGGCGCTGAAGATGAATTTATCCAAGATGGAATTCTGGACGGGATGAATAATCGTGTAAACAATTTCACAAACAGACAGAAGAATATTGTGGGTACCTCGAGGGTTTGTTTCAGCTGCGAGCGATACTCGACGGTGCCGCAGAGCACCAGCAGCAGCCAGAAGACGAACTGGTATGGTGACGAAGGGATACCCCGTCGACAGTCCATCATGATGACGACCATGCTGATCAGCTAAAAGATTGAGAATAATTTTTGCTTAGCTATGTCAGTACCGCAGTACGGTAGCCCCAACGGGAAATGTTCACCGACGGGGTCTAACAGACTTACGAAGCTGCTGATCTTGACCATCTGAGCCAGCATGAAAGCGATGGAAGACTGCGAATCTGACGATGCATCCAAACTGGACTGATGCGCCATGTAGGTGAATTCGCTGAGCGCAACGACGATGAGAGCGGCGACGATCACCTGGAAAATCATTATGCAACAGGTGAAAAAAAAGATGACGAATACCGAAAAATATATTGAAAAGCTCAGTGAAGTCCAGCAAACATGAATGATGGGCTAAAATCGGTCAAAAGTTGCATTACGACACTGCAGACAAAATTTACCATTTTGACTATGGCTGGAAGCGTCCATCTGGACGTCAGCGTGGTGTATTTTCGATACTGGAGTAGAATTATTGGGAAGAATATCCATAGCGTGCTGCAAGGCAGCCAGACCAGTAGCGTGTCCCGAAAACATTCTGTCAAGTTTGGATCGGTAGTATTCCATGCTCGATCATAATCCTGGAAAAAACAACACAACTGCAGCGGTAGAGTGGCCTCAGGAATAATCAGAACATCACACCATGAATAATTATTGTATTAATGATCATATCCGGTGGAGGCCGACGTACCCAAAATCGCGATCGGCAGAAAGGCAGCATGGTTATGGTTCACTTTTCCCAATCGCCGATTTCCAAGCGGGAATCTAATCAAATATCACGGAGGACAGCTCCAAGAGTCCAGACCCAAGAATTGTAGCGGGAATTGATGGTAGCATACTCCCAGATTCCTTCGACGTCTCATTCCGTCTCTGGATCGCAAGCCGTCACACGGTCCCTCGAACGGCCAACGCCAAGACGGTACCGTGATGCCACTTCTTGCACGAGCAGCCAACCTTTGACACGCAGACCAGCGATAAGAATGTCGTTGAGATCAACAAAATCAAAATGGAGCAGAAAAATTAATGAAAAGACGTTCTATCGTAATTTGGACTGCACTAATCAAGAATCAATCCAGTCGCTGTAATAACGCAGGTGAGATGACGTCCTACGCTAATGGCCCAATGGTGCTCGGAGTCGTCAAAGATCACGAAAAATTGGGCCGCGGCATCCTGACCTCTTTGATTCACTAATTAGGCCACAATACTGCATTAACTGTAAAGAACTGAAATTCTCGTAATTGCGCCAGTGAGATGGGATTCGAGTTTCACAGTCGCACTGCGTGTACGGCGTGTACGCGAGGCCTATCATTCACGAAAGATGTGTGCGCCAGATAAGGCTGCGTCATTATCTCAACTTTTCGACTTTTATTTGATCAAACAGCGACGGTTTGCATCAGCCTTCCACAGTAATCACTCATCACAAAGAGCGTGGGTTAACTCGCGCTTTGCTGGAACAAACGAAAATGATTGGAACATCAAACAAGAATCTCAGTCAGATGAATCGAACCAGGAAAATCTTCAGGCCTTTAGACTTTCGCGCACCAATAGTTTCTGGTTACTCTGCTTGCTGTGCTAACGAGTACCAGTAAATCCAGTACCGTTGAAAAAAGACTATGCCCGGGCGACATAAGTGGATTAAATTGGTGTAGGGGAAAACAAAAATCTTCTGTATACTACGATGAGTTTGACTTCTAAGTAAGAGTATATTAATTTGGTCTGTGAAACTTCTCACCCAGCTGTGGGTGTAATCTTTTAAAGATGACGATTCTGCACTGGAAAATAATCGAAAGTTTCCTGGAACACTATCACGTGCATGCAGGTAATTTTGGGACTTTTCTGGCGATTAAAAAATAGTTCACAAAAGTAGCCAATCAGAGCATAAAAGGTGCGACCTTAACGTGACCACTGGTCTGACCGTAGGCCAAGCACTTGACCCTGACCTTGCTCCATTTTTGTAGTGACCCTTGACCTCTCCGAGCACAATTGTCCTACGCGGTGTCAGAGTGTCAGAGTGTCAGAGTCAGACTCAGGCGAAGCTCTTCGCACGGAAAGGTCCGCCATGACATCCAATTGTAACTCGGTGAAAACGGCGACCACGTCGAGAAGAAGATTACAACCCCACGGAATAGGAACTGAAAACAATGCTGACAGCGTCCAATGTTGTTTCGAAGTGACAGACCAGAAGAGCACTCAACAAGAAACACGAAAAAGAAAACTGTAGAAAAGATTCCCGTAAGCGAATCATGGCACTCACGCAGCCGAGGTTTTCACTGCAACTGTGGAACCAATCCGCGCGCCTCACCATGGTATCCTCCTCGATGGTATGGGTCACAGCTGTGCTTGTTGGCAGTAGCTAGTTGTTGCTTCTGAAACTCGCAACGCATCTTCGGTTCCGCATTACAGTCACACCCGCATGTAGCAGACCTAAAACAGAGCCGTAGACCGATGCGATATGACTTCAAAAACAAAACTGAGCATCTTAGACCTCAACTCGCTTTCACTTACTTCCCGTTCAGGGCAACCTCCAGTAGATCCCACTGAATGTCGAACAATCGACCATCGGGCGAACGCACGCGGACACTGTAAGTAAAGAGCATGTCGAACCGGCACATTTTAGTCGCCTACCACAAACACTTCGCACGTATCAACTTACGCCGTGGTCTTGGAGCTGACGACTGGAGGTGCTCGTCGGCCCAAAGGTGGTTTGCCGTTGTACTTGCTTCCGTTCGCCAAGTAGAGTGTCATGTCCGCGATTTCGTCCGAAGTAAACAGTCCGCTCTACGAGAGACTCACGAGGAAACTGTCAGGACGATCAGACGCCGGTCTTCGTTTTGATGCTTTTACCTGAACGGTATGTCTCTTGGCTTACTATAAAGAGCAGGAAGTGGTGCTATGAACCCCTCCCTGGAGCTGGAGAAAATCCTGAAAGAGCGGAGTCATTGTCTACCCCGTATAGCACCACTAAGTTCTTGGGGTGTCTACTGGTCCTTGTATCATGGATAGCATGGAGTCACCGGCAGTAAAAACGAAGTAAATGTACTTCTGAACACCTTTACTGTTTCCGGTAAGTCAAAGAAAGTTTTCGATTTTCATCGACATTTCCTCAGAGACCA
>BDGG01000013.1:748580-815844 GCA_001949185.1 Ramazzottius varieornatus | reverse complement strand
TTCGTTTTTGCTGCTGGTGACTCCTGCTACCCGTGATACAGGACCAGGAGACACCCCAAGAACTTGGTGGTGCTTTACGGGGTAGACAATGGCTCCACGCTTTCAGGATTTTCTCCAGCTCCAGCGAGGGGTTCATAGCATCTCTTCCTGCTTTTTATAGTAAGCTAAGAAACCTACCTATCAGGTGAAAGCATCAAAACGAAGATCGGTGTCTGATCGTCCTGACCGTTCCCTCGTCAGATGACCTGACAGAACCATCAACCACCCAAACTAAAAAATGTGAACAAGTTGGCATACCGGTTTGATCACTTCGTGAAACTCGTCCAGAGACATTCGTAGGAAGCAGAAGAGGTTTGTGGCATCATTTAGTACTGTTCGCTGGGATTTCGGCTCGTCATTGAGAAACCGCTTGCGCGCACATTCCGCTTTGGCCCATCTGAAAAACCAGATAGTTACTGGCGGTATATTTTGTGAACCTCCGGAAAAGAGTCAAATTACTTGAGTGCTCCATTGAAGATGTCAACTTCCGGCAGTTTGCTGCGACGTTCAGGTCCAGTATCCTGTCCCCATGCGTACGTCAGATGATGCAGCGGCAAGTCTCTGTAGTATTCTTCTTTCTGGAAAAGTCTCCAAGCATTTTGAGCAACAGACGTGCTGTAGTGCTTCTCGACCACAAAGTCCTCGTACAAATCCATCTGAAAAGAGTACCAGAAACTTCTTAGTTTTTCCTTGAGAGGGACGTGGCCACTTCTGAATCTTAGTTAGACTTGCCATCATTAAGAAATCGTCAGGCATGTACATCGAGTTTAAGTCCTTGACTTTGTCCGCACAGATCTCCTTTAGTCGAACGATGTCGTATATATTTGCGGCGTAGTACAGATCGATGAGGTTGCTCGCGTCGATATCTCCAGTGCTGTCCTTGTAGATGAACCTGAAAATCAGAACTCAGGTCGCAATGTAAGCTCTGGCTAGTAGGCCTTGCCTGGATTCATTCAGACATGGTAAAAACCGCAGATACAGTAAATAAATAAAATAAAAACATACAATAAATAAAAGCTGTAGATACCTTGTCATCAGCTTGAAGATGTCTGGCATGGTGTCTGTCACTTCAATGACCGTTCCAGTTTCAGCCACCGCCCCGAAGAGCATTGCGCGGAAGACTGGGCTTCGATTAGCCAGCACACTTCCGGAAGAAAAAGGAATCCGGTTCGTCGGTTTAGCAGATGCAGAAAGAGCAAACGTGGAAAGAGTAGAAGTCTGTCTTACTTTTGAGCTTTGATCTCCTCGACATGATCCGCCACTCCAACGCTAAAAGTGATGTCGCAGGTAGCTTCATCCACCAGCATAGAAGCCAGCATGGCGTGGATGTAGGGTGCCCCATCTTCTCCGTTGGTGGAGTGTAGTTTGCTGGCCATCTTTTCGCTACGGAAGACCTGTCCAAATCTTGGTAGAACACAGGGGAATCGGCCATCTCCGGAGCCGGGAGACACGAAGCCACTAGCAGACAAAATTTTCTTTGCGCGGAAAGTCGAATGGAGAATGTTTGATCGGGTGGGAATTGGGAAAGAATTGAAACGTCGACAAGACAAAATGCTGACTGGAATGAGAACAGCGGCATAAAACGAAGTGGGGATGATGGATTGACCGCCGGCAGAGGGTTTTCTGTCCCATGCACCATATGGCACACGAGCTACAATGGACAGGTTACGCTCCCACGCGTTCAGTTTGTTCGGTCACGATCGGCTGATCGGTGGACCGAGGTAGAAATGTGGCAGTGCCACTGATCAACCGTACACCATACAGTCGGCCGGGATGACGTGTCGATCGGCCAGAAGTCAGAAGCGACAAAACGCAACCTGCGCACTTCAGCTCATGTGCCATGGCCCATGGAACAGGAAAACTTCTGACCGCCGGGCTGCCAAGAGAGGGCAGCTCAAATCGCCATGTTCATCGATTGACTGATTAGGTGAAGTCCAAGGGCTATGGGGTGGTTTCCCCAGTCGTCGGCTACTGCAAAGGCGAGTTTCTTCCCCAACGGTACCCAGGCACAGCTAGTACCTCGGAATTTGTTTCACCGACGTTGCTGTATATCTTCCAGTCTGACGAAAACCGGGATAGCGTCAGCGATACAGAGTCGGCATGGCAAAGACGCGGTTTAGCTTGCACGCTGCTATGTCATGGCCTAGTATCGACAGCGCGACACGTGTCAGGAACCTGACACCGCGGCGACCTCAACATACCGAGCCTGACCCACCTGCTGGCTGCAACTCAACACCTGCAGCACCATGGGATCGAAACGATCCCAAAAGCACCGTCACTGCGCTGTTGCGAGCTTCGCATTCAGTCGATCAGCCTGCTTTTTTTTGCTTTGCCTGGGCAAAATCTTCCTCTATCAGATGAAGATGGTTAGCCCGTGCCCAGCTGTAGCGAACGACTCTAGCAAATCGAAGTTTCGGCGGTGGTAGATTGGGCCTCCGCGGCTTTATGAATTTATATGATTTTTGTCGCTTCATGGATTACTTTCAAAGAAAGGCAAACGTTGAGAGTTACCTCCTGTCTCGTATGCCATTGTCAGATTCGGTGGGAATTGTTTTTATACTCAACAGATAAAATCGAAGTGGCCGAAAATTTCGAAGTGCCGCCGAAGGGCGTTCCCCCTGTCACTGGGCTGACTACCACCGCACATACCATCAGGTTTCGTCGACTGGTGTTCATATAGTTATTTCGTGAATTTCGGCTGCCATTTTTCGCTCTCATTTTATCTCGAGTTTCACGTTCTCTCTTTCCATCTTACTCCCTCGTTTTATCCTCAAGTATTTTGTCGTCATGTCGCACCTCAAGGAACTTCAGTCCGCTTTCGCAAAGGAAGGGTAAGAACTGCCAGGACTCTGGATTTACAAGCTGTGGTAACAAGTTGATCTCACAATAACCCTTGCTTTTTGTAGGCTTTCTTTCCCAGCTTCGATGGTGGCACTGAACGGGTACGTTGTCTGGTGTGAAACTCACCCTACATGGAAGGCCAGCTCGAAGATCAAGCGCAGAGAGTACCTGGAAGAGCTAAGCAAAGAACTCATGAAGAGCCATCTAGAACGGCGACGTCATGTCGTTAACCTTCCTGTCGCAACAAAATCCGTCATCAACAAGGCGCTGAAAGTCAGTACAGTTGTTGGGCTAAACGTAGATCCTCCTGCCCAAGTCGTCTTGCAGCACACACCGACCGGATCGAAAGTGCAGAGAAGATGCCAGCTGTGCCCACGTTCAACGGACAAGAAAACGAGAGCAGTGTGTTCGTTCTGTAATATCCCTGTCTGTCAATTGCACCACAAGTCTACTGAAACTGTAACTCGTTCTGAGTGTGAGAAGAATAGCTTCACGTCGTATTAGTAAACTTGGGGAGGTTGGTTGTTCTACAGTCCGGTGTTTCCCCGATGAAGTGATGGATTAAATGATTACTACACTTGGTGTCATGCGCCGGTCATGATGGGGACGTTGCTATTGGTCAAGGGGCGGTGGCGCGCGTTCTTAAACCAGTCAGAAACTCTGGGATCGTTTCGCACCTCATGGATCAATTTTGACGTAAAACACGTGGTGCTGCAGGTGTTAACAAACAAACCTATCAACAATCTTCCTGCGATGCAAGTCCTCTATCCAGCGGGTCACTCACGCCCGTCCATCGGTTCGGTGTCCGTGGAGACTGTCTGCAACTTATATGACTGTTTGTTTAGCTGCCAATCATACCGACACCCTCAGCCATACATCCACCATTGTCGCTCGCACCTCCTTCGTTAAAAGCATCTGACCACATTTCCGAATCTCTCATTTTGAGTATCCTTCCTAGATGTTGGACACCTTGCCGTGAATTCTTTCGAGATCTTTCACTTGCAAAGGTGATAGTCCGGCAACGCTGCAACATGGGTATTTTTTCGCACTTCATCTTACTCGAACTGCGCTTCGTCGGTCTCTACACGAGCCCGTCTCACCACAAGAAGCACCCGTGCAGCATTCATTTCCCTTCCTCTCTTCGTACATTTGTAATTGTCGCTAGCTGGCTCGTGGTTCTCACTGACATCCTCGTCAAGCTCCTACTCAAGCCTAATATTGTCGTGGGTACCGCCGTCGCAGATAACTCAACCGCCAAAGCCATCGCCAATGGTGGATCAAACCTTATTGAACTCATTTACGAACTTCGCGTCGTTCTTCGGCGTTCCAGCAACGCCCTGATCTTCACCTATGCCGCCATCAACCGCGCAGAAATTACCGAAGCCTTGCTTTTCTCCTTCAAGGCTTTTCTCAGCCACTTTAGTGGTCACAAGTGGGGGCATGACCAACTGTCCCTTCAACTTCATCTGGCGACGCTTTATGCCTTCTGTATTTGGTTCGTTCACTGGGCTGGCCGAATCAGGAGTTACACCATCTATTACCTATCGGATACCAGCCCACACATTATCTTTGGTAATTTTCCAACGGAGACACTGAACCTAATTTCCGGCACTATCTTGAGCATCTCAGAGTTCTCCAACGGTGCGCTGGCGGGTTTAGCCGTTATCATAATCGGACTACCCAATGTTGCAATGGAAGAGATAACCTCAACGGCCACCGAGCTCTTGGAAAGCTCCAAAGACTCGTCGTGTATTGCTGACAACGACAAACGCACGAAGATGCTGCTACTGACAAGGAAGCTACACTCTCAGCACTCGCAGTTGATTTCATGGGGTCAGTGTGCCGAGAACGGGTTCAAGACTCTGATTGGTTTTGAGTTAGCAGTAGCCACTGTCAGTATCTTTACCGCGCTGGCAGCATTCTTCCAGAATTCTCTGGACGTCTTGGTTAGGGACCAGTGGATTGATCTCATCTCTTTCTTGGGTATACCTGTCACCATTTACATGATCATCATGCTGCGTAGCGCGAATAACTACAAGAAGGCAAGACAGTGATACTTTGGGAATGTGGCCTCGCTCGTGTTTGAAATAGGTCGAATTTTCTAACTTCTAGAGTCAAGATTTGTGCCAAACATGGCTGAAAGTATCGGTCGACTGGAGATCCAAGAACTTCGCTCACTGAGCCTGACAATGAATTTTCCACCTCGTGCCGCGAAGTCGATGTACCGCGGGGATCGATCACTACTGGTGGAAAGCTTAGAGACACTACTGTGCAACATTGAGAAGCGACCCCTAGCGGTGGAGATTGGAATGCTAAAGTTCGTGGACTCGCGCTCGTTCGCCGGGGTAAATGTTTTACAGTAGGTGCTACAGTAAAAAATTTCCTGTTGACTCACGCTTTGGAATTTTCAGTTGCTGGCGCTGATGGTTGGCTACTTGTGCTTTCTCGTGGAACGGAATGAGGGCTTTAACGAGACATCGAATATTCGGCAGTATGCTTCCGTACTCATTGCAAAAATCAACGTAAGGTTTCTCGTGTTTAATCCCAAACTGCCCTGAGTTACCATACCTTTCAGTGTTCTGAAATGAAGTGAATATTGCAGGCCACGGTAATTGCTTCTGCCAACACATCGCATGTGCAAGGATTTCACATAACGTAGACTGAGCAACCCTCTTTCAAAGATCGCTTTAAATCGAACTCAATATAAGACATCCAGAGCACGGACCAATATGGTCGTAAATTTCCAGATTAAGAGTTGTCGTAGTCTAAGTAAGACTGTCTTTCGGTATCAACAGATGTCGTCTCAAAGTCATCCGGTACTGCGAGTCGCGGTACGCTTCGTGGAGCGCGTGCACGAACCCGTAAATCACCTTGTGCGTAATGACTCTGCTCGAAGGTTTTCGTGAGCCTCGTTTCTTGAGTGTAATTCTAAAACAAAGTATTAGATTTCAGTCACAATTTGAATTGGGCAAGAAACCCCTGTACCTTATGTACCTGTGAAGAAGTTCGATCCGAGTCGGAGCTAAAGTCGCTTACAACCGAGCCACGTCCGACATTAGCATTGGGTGCGTAGTCGTTGTATCGGTCTGGAAGCTCAGTAATGGAAATTCGGTCTGCGTAGGTGTTACCTCTAGATTTCATCCGGGTTGCCGTACCCATCCGTTTCTTCCTAAAAGTAATAGCGCTGCGCGTATAGAATTTCCAACTCAGCGTGACGATAACGAAGCCAACCAACCTTCGTGCCATGTAAAACAAGACTGCGATCCAACAAATCAATAGTGGTACCACGATTCCCAGCGAAATATACAGTGGTAGTAACTCGTCTGAAGCAGTACAGAAAGTTTGAGTCAATCTTTACAGTAACGGCGGTATTCAGCTATGGACACGAAAACTATACAGCCTCGCTTTCCTTCATTTAATTTCTGCTTACCGTGACATGCGTCTTTACTTGACCAGTGAGTGTATCCCTTTTTGCACACACATTCTCGTTGTTTCGGCGCTTTCTCTTTCCCCACACATCGGTCCACGTTGGCCCCGCAAGGATGAACCACGCAAGCATCCCGACACCGGTAGGGGTCATTTGGATTTCCAACAAAGCCCCCAAGACATGCGCATACGCTTCTCCCAGTGTCAGGGTAAAACTCGCACCGTGACGTATTCAGAGCGCATAATGGTCTCCCTTCGACAAGGCAGCGGTTGTACGCGCGAACTTCGGTTGGAATGACAGCAGACGTCACATCGCCTACTGTGATGGGATCCCATGTTGAATTGATAGCATCCCGTATCTGCGAGTTACCGGCCACAGATCCGTCCCTGTGACGTATTAGAGTTTCCGCGATGACTGAGCCGTCTCTGAGTTCGACTACTATGACTTCCGCACCCATAATGCTAGCGTTTACCAATTTGACATTCGTCTGGAAGCATAACAGAAGAATGAACTGTGTGTGTCGAGATTCGAGAACTATAATTATAACCTCAGTTTTCGTCAGGAAACTCACCGCGTTTACCACAGAGGCGTTGTATTCACGGTATAGTGCGGAATTTTTGTCTTGGAGAGCAGGATCAAACGTGAAGCTATCCATGCAGAGGGTACTTTCAACAAGGGTGGCATCTAGAAAAAAACATCACAACAACTTTGTGTAACTGTGACTTGATCTTGAACGATCTTGAACGAGATGTTGAACGTTTTATCAGTCTGTTTGATTTATAGTTGAAACAATGTTAGCTAGGTCCTCACATTCAGAGCACCGTGAACTTCCATCAGTATTTGCAGTGCAGTAATGACTGACAGGGCAGCGACATTCGAAGGTAACCGGGTCTACCACCTGGTCTTCTGGGCAAGTGGGCAATGGGCGTGTCGTGGTGGAAACTGCGCTTGTGGTTGGAGAAGTGGTAGTTATAGGGTCGATTGTGGTTGGTGAGGTCGATAAAGTGGTCGTGGTCGAAGAGCTTCCAACACCCGGCTTTTCTGTCGTGATGGTTGCGCTGGTTACATTTGGCTCTTCCGTTGTGGTCGAGCTCACGATGGCCGGACTTGTCGTAATTAAGGCTGAAGTCGTGGTGGTGTTGGTCGTTGAGGAGATTGTTTCGGTGGTTGATGGGGATGTAGGGCTTTCTGTTGTCGTGTCAATTGGTAACGGCGTGGACGAAATGGTTACGTTGGTACTTGGTTTAGTGGTGGGGTCGGTTGTGGTTTCATTTGGCGGGATGGTTGAAACTGTAGTGTCAACTGGCGTCGTGGTTTCACTTGATGGTTCAGGTGTGTTGGTAGTCGGGATTGTGGAAGTTTCGGTTGAGTCAGTGACAACAGTTGAGTTTGTTGTTTCTGCAGTCTCATCTGTAGTGGTGTTTGCTGTGCTCGACGAAGTTGCGACATCTGGCGTTGTGGTTACAGTCGACGAAGTAGAAGTCGACTCTTCCGTGGGGAGTACTGTGCTGGTCTCCAAAGTGGTGGTCGATTCGCTCGACGCTTCAGGAGTCTCGGTGGTTGACTCGGTCGATGTGTCTGTTGAAGTTGCAGATACTGTTGGATCTAGTGTCGTTTCTTCTGTGGTGGTTTTCGTACTTTCAGAAGTTGAATCAGTTGACGTTGGGACATTTGTGGTCGTCTCGATCCCCGTTGATGTAGAAGTACTCTCTTCCACGTCGTCAGTGGAAGTCACCTCACCGGGTATGGTGGTAGTTGGAGTAAGCGTACTAGTAGATGTCGTTTCAAGTGTGGTTTTAAGTGTAGTTGCAGGTGTTGTTGTATTTTCGTCAGGTGGTTTTGTCATCGTCAACGTGGTCGATGCTGTGGTTGTTGTAGCTGTGGTGGTCGTCGGGGTGGTTGTCGGTGGTGGTGTCGTTGTTGGTACACAGTCTATTCAAGATAAGCAAAAAACCCGTTACCCGGAGTAAACTAGTCCGACTGATTATTATACTAATCCAATTTGTACCAATCCGAACTTCCTAATTGTACAATCACTAACAACTATTTGTAAAATGCAGGAAACGCATTATTTCCTATGATTCTACGGTATTGAACACAGGTAGCACATGATCACGGAAAACGATGCTTTTCGACGGTCGTTCATGTCACCGACTTTCCACTGCTGACATGCACGAAGGTACGAAAAACAGTTAACTAACCTGTTGTTGTAATAACTTCATCGACAAAGATAACTCCACTGTGTTCTGGGTTTGTACAGTTGTTTTTGTGGTGAGCGAAAAACACAAGACTGAAAGGTTCGTTTTCCGTAAAGTTGGCTGAAACAGAATACCACTCGTTTTTCTCAATGCCTGTAAAATCAGACGCCTCTTTTCCCCACAGTTTGATTTGAGGTAACGTCGCGTTTGTGGTCTGACGTGGACGAAATAACTGCAGGCTCAGGAAAAACCGCAACTCGTCTTCGGGATTTTCGGTGAAGACTGGCCGGTCTGAGAAGCGGACCCAGAACGAAACGTAAAACCGCCGACATTCATAGTTCGGCGTGCCGTGCTGGTAAACGCTTGTGCGCAGTGTGGCTATGGCTTCCGGTCCAACGGTCGGCTTGTCGATCGCCAGACGAGTACAGTTGGACTTCACCGCAAAATTTCCTACAGCAAGACGAAACTACAGAAGACAGCGTAATGGTGACATATGCTTTGGCATTGTGTGAAAATTTGACGAGAAATTCTATATTCGAGTGGCTTACAAAAACTACATTTCTTCGTTACCCTCTTTTCTATCATCGGTGTACCGGAACTGGTACGGATACCACGGTATGTTTTTCCACATATTGTTGGTTGCATCCACTGGTCCGCAAACTGGAAGATATCGTCGAGAAGGAGGTAATGTTATGGTCTCATCAATGTCTTCGAACGAGCAGGATAAGAAGAAATCAAGCACATTATTGTCTTCATCGCTAAAACAGGTGTCGGCGGGGTCGCGACAAGTAAGCAGTGGAGATGAGAAGTCATTCTCGTCAGTGAAGTTTGCCAATCCTCCCACTGCACAGTTATGCCCAATAAGAGTCGTCATCAGAAAAAAGATGAATGCATCAAAATAGTAACTCATCTTCGAACCCATGACCGATACAGTCCTTCTGGAATAAAACGATGAGCCAACGATCTCATGTCAAGGTAAGTACGTTCTGGCCATCACACAAAAGAACCCATTTCGAGCCATCATTCACGCTATGCAGGAGCAAGGAAGGACAAACCCAGTCTGTGACAACGACTGAACAATCAAATACAAACTAGGGGAATTCGAAATATCGCAGGCAGGAACCATGGCAAGGTCCAGCTGCTTCATATGAATGAGTATGCCACTTGTAGACATAACTATGCGTAGACCCGCGCCGGACAAGCATTGAGCAAACATTCCGGGGTGATAATCACCTTCTGATGGCGCATCTCAAACAATAGTATCTCTTCTTGTCCACTAAATTACATTGTTCGGCTTTCGTAGTTAAGCCCATTGCTACGAGAGTACGGTTATGTGATGGGTTCACTTATTACGTACATGAGGCGCGATAAAGGCAAATAAAGCATGACCGCACAGACAGCGAAAAACACCGACTTGTTCCAGCTTGAAATTTTCTTAGCAAAACAACAGTGAAGTAGGTGTTTAGTTTACACGAGGTCATTCCGAAGTCAATATGAGGTCACTCCTGTTGGCGCCATGTTTTTAGTCACTTTGCACGGGGTGGCCTGACGCAGTCTGAAAAAAACCAGCATGTACTATCGCGTGTCACATGGGAAAGAGAATAGCAGCAAAGAGTGATGCGAGTGACACCATATGCTTACCCGTGTGAGTTGTGACGTCGTCTAAGTAGATTTCTCCGCCGTCTCTCGAGCATTCGTTTCTATGGTGGGCGAAGAATACCAAACAAAACGTCTCTTGTCCGAGGAACTCAGTGTCGACATGGTACCACTTGTTTCCGGTCATGCGGACAAAATCTGACCGGCTGCCACCCCACAAGACCATTTTGGGCAGATTGGATATTGTGTCGGAAGTCTGGCCTGAAGTGTAGTACAAGCCAAGACTGAGGAAAAATCGATTCCGATCACTGTGATGTTCTGAGTATGTCGGCTCTTCCGAGAAGCGCACCCGAAACGAAACATAAAAATGGCGGCACTCGGTGCTCACGTCGAACGGGCTACTGCGCAGAGCGGCGGTGGCGTTGAAGCTCGAAATCGCACTTGAAGGAAATCGCGAACGCATACAGTTGGATTTTACGGAGAAATCACCTGTGAGTGTCAAAATGCGATACTTAGAGGGACTTTCTTCTAAGGCAACTGGTGGAGAAGTTACCTTCAACAGCATTTTGGCTGTTAAACTGAAACTGATACGGGTATCATGCAGTGGTTCTCCACACGTCGAGGGCTCCTGTCTCGTAGGATGGCTCGGTTGGACCGCAAACCGGTAATTTGTAACGGTCAGCTGTCTGGATTGAAAGGTCAATATTCTCGAAAGAGCAGGACAGCTTTCGGCGGAACAGAGTACGCTCGGCGTAGCCCATACAACGAGTGCTGATGTTTGCGCAGGTTAGTGGCGCAGGTGTTGTTAACACGGTTGTCCTTTGTGGAACTGTTTCACGAATAGTAGGTCCGGAGTTCGGTGTTGGCTGTGATGTTGTGGACAGCTTTGTCGCAGTCGTTATCATTGGGGTTTTTGATGTCGTGTTTGGCCTTGTGGTAAACCTCAGTGTGGTAGAGTCGGGCGTCGCTGGGATGGTTATCGGTCTCGCGCAATCTGCTCAACGCAAGGAAGAGCCAATTACCCGAATGGAATAATCCGATTCAAAAGATATCGATGACCTCAATACTTCCAGATATTCTCACTGATCATGTGCAAGTACGAATAAGTTAGAACCGCGCGCAGCCCTTTTACCTGTTGTTGTAACAAAGTCATCAATAAGGATGACTCCGCTGACTTCTGGGTTTGTACAGTTGTTTTTGTGGTGAGCGAAAAACACAAGACTGAAAGGTTCGTTTTCCGTAAAGTTGGCTGAAACAGAATACCACTCGTTTTTCTCAATGCCTGTAAAATCAGACGCCTCTTTTCCCCACAGTTTGATTTGAGGTAACGTCGCGTTTGTGGTCTGACGTGGACGAAATAACTGCAGGCTCAGGAAAAACCGCAACTCGTCTTCGGGATTTTCGGTGAAGACTGGCCGGTCTGAGAAGCGGACCCAGAACGAAACGTAAAACCGCCGACATTCATAGTTCGGCGTGCCGTGCTGGTAAACGCTTGTGCGCAGCGTGGCAATGGCTTCCGGTCCAACGGTCGGCTTGTCGATCGCCAGACGAGTACAGTTGGACTTCACCGCAAAATTTCCTACAGTAAGACAAAACCACAGATGGTGTAGGTCCGACCCGACCGGGTCGATGACCATGTGGTCGTTTGGTCGATGGTCGACCTGCAGGTCGACAGATTGCTAGAATATCTATGCTTGTTCACACATTTCAACGTGGAAACAGTTAGCATTAACGGTTTTGAGGATGCAGCACGAGGTCGACGCGCGAACATCATCAGACGATAATCGGGTAAAAATGGTCCGGTTTTGCTGATTTCTGCCACTCCGCTTTTGACAGTGCATTGTTAGGCGCCTAACGCGTCCGTGGTCCCCACGTAACTGAAGTACACATTACCGCGTGAGGTTTGGAGGCCCTTACTAACGATGCATGTGTGCATTTCCCCACATCAGAAGAAGAAGCCTTACAGACCGACAATCGGGTATGCAGCGCGAGCATTGTAACGAAATCTGATTTGGTCTTGTTGAATCATAACAGAGAACACGTCGTAAGGTGCAGATTGAACAATTGTTTCCCGCTAAGCTTGGTATTGCTTGTTGCCATGAATTCAGCTAGTACACGTGAACTCACAGGGAACTCAGGAAGTTTAGATTTAGAGTCGAGGTCATGGTTGTGCTTAAGCTCTCAACTGTATAGCTTCCGCCTCTTGCAAGTGGCGCAGTGGTCAGCGCTGGTTTTTAGCTATGGGGGACTACGGGAAAACAATACCGAAGCTTTGATTGAGTACGCGCCATTTGTCGAGTACAACTGCAGCACAACCAGCCAGAGGCCGAAAGACCCGGAAGACTGTTCAACCGACGGTGCACCGGAGCGACAGTTCGGAGCATAATTCGGATGAAGACGGCGACTGGCAAAATGACAACCCACCACTACCATCTGATCTCGATGAAGATGACCGAGAAGACCGCAGTAACGGAGGCGACGACAACGAAAGCCAGGATAGTCAACGGTCAGTGGCGTCGAAAGTTTGGGTTTACTTCAGTATGCTGCCTGCCTCACGTAATATCCGCAAGAAGGTGAAAGGGGCGAGATGTATCGTTGTGGATCCGAAGACCAAGCAGGAATGCGGTAAGGATTTCTCGACATCGACTACAAACCTGTGGAGGCACGTTGAGAAAGCCCACCGCATCCAGGACGAGGGCCATGTCGTTCGACCCTCCACCGCGAGGAGGATCAACCCACAGCTGAAGGAGGAAATTGATCGTGCTCTGGTTCGATGGGTGTACCACGACTTCCAAGCTTTTCGAGTGGTATCCAACAAGTATTTCCGAAGGCTTCTGAAGAAGTGTCATAAGAACTACGAGCCTCCCGGACGTAAGGCTATCAGCAGGGATATTAAGACCCATTTCTTCGAAGCAAGACGGCAGCTGAAGGATCTGTTGCAAGATACTGGCAGTAAGATCGCTTTAAAAACTGGTTACTGGAGTGCGATAAACAGACTCAGCTTCCTTGTGGTCACTGCACATTGGTTCTCACCGGACCACGAAACCTTCTTCAACTGCGTTCTTGACTTCGTTCGCATCGAACATCCGCATGACGGAGAGACCACCTTTAAAGCTTTGAAGAAAATCACTGATACTTCCGCATAACGGATCGTATCGTCTCCGTTACGGCAGATATAATGCCACCAATCTGGATTCCGCGATGGACTGGTGGCAAATCGAGCAGCCCCAAATTATTCGAGTAAGATGTGCTGCTCATGTCATCAATCTGGTATGTCAGGAAGGAGTGAAAGAACTACAAGATACCACCACCGTGGTGCGCGAGTACGCCAAGACGCTTGGACACGACAAAGCGTTCTCCCATTTTCAAAAAATACAAAAGAAACAGCGACCCAAGCGAGAAGCTATACGTGTACCGTTGGATGTTACTACACGCTGGAACTCGACGTACATGATGTTGAATGTTGCCCTGACCTTCCGATCCAGTCTGGACGAGTTTTCCAGGACTTATAGAAACATGGATGAATACCAAATGAATGACTTCCAATGGGACGAAGTGGAAATGTTTGTTTCTCTGCTGAAGCCATTGTACGAGGCTACGCTGGAATTATCCAGAAAGAAAAACCCACTTTGTCGAAGGTCCTTCCAGTAATGAACGAGTTGAAAGAGCATTTGGAAGAACAAACTGCATCAGGTAAGGAGAACACAGTGACCCTGACCAGGGGACGCGGCCTGTACGGAATGCATAAAACTTTTGCTTATGGGACGGTCATGGTACCGAGAAGTTAAGTAGTTTTGGTTTGATTGATGAAATGTGGCCCGGCCATAATACTGCAAATCCGCCATTGAAGTTATCCCGGCGGCCTGAAACCAATAGGACGTAGGCTTGACGTAGGCAACTCAAATGAATGTAATCGATTTCGGGCAATGGCGAATTTCACCATTTTTTTCTGAAGTCTCACCGGAGTGTCACCATTTATCAATAACCACTCGAAGTTTCACCATAACTGCGCCAAGACCATTCAGCAGCTCCACGGCTTCTCCATAAAATTTTCAACCAGGGAAGCTTGTTTTGATCGCCTTCCCTTTAGTACAGAGTAAGTATCATAAAGACAAAACGAATCCGAATCCGTCCAACTGAATACGACAAATATTTTGTTACGACTTTGACATGCGTTTCCAAAGGCATGACCTCTTTTACCGCCGACAGGATATAGAACGTTTCTGCTGGTGCGGTTAAAGCTTATCGAAATACGTTCCCGCAGGTGAAAGAATTATGTTTGATCTTCGCGAGACTTCGGGCAGTTATGATGAATTGGTGACACACCGGTGAAACTCCAGTAAAAAATGGTGAAATTCGCCATTGCCCAAAATTGATTACATTCACTTGAGTTGCCTACGTCAAGCCTACGTGCAACTGGCTTCGGGTTGCTGGCATAACTTCAATAGCGGATTGGCAGTATTATGGCCAGGCCACATTTCATCAATCAAACCGAAACTACTTAACTTTTCGGTACCATGCCCGTCCCATGAGCAACAGTTTTATCTATTCGATAATCGATACAGGCCGCGTCGGTCCTGACGCTGACAGTACCGTTTACTTACCCTGCCTAATTATTGGCCTGGACAAACTGATTAAATATATCAACACTTGCAGACCATCCCGATATTGAAGAAGCCGTGGAAGCAATGCAGCAGAAGATGGACTTCTACTGGGAGAAGGTCAACCTGACCGAAGTGCTCGCAGCGACGGTACTGGACCCAAGGTCCGACGTGTCCATTCTGACACCGGATGCGAAAGAAAGAGTACTACCGCTTATGCGTGAAACGCTGGTGAGATATCAGACTGCTTCGAGGTAAATCCTGTGAACAGTTCATACAGCCAAACTCACTGGCCGCCCGAAGACGTATTCAGCCTTCGACTGTCTTAACGAGTAAATAACTATAGAGAAACGATGATGGGGAGAGAGGTCAAATTTTGCTGTGAAATGTTCACATAATTTATTTGGTGACAGAAACGACACTCAGCGCCAATGTACAAGCAAACCCGGCATATACGACCGGGCGCTGAAAAAAGCTCAGGCGAGAGCCAGTGGTGGTTCTGGATCAGTATCCACATTAGCCACAACCTCCGCCAGCACTTCGTATGTCTCACTAGATGCCGACAACTTGGACGCGTACATACTAAAAAAACCAGCCAACGCCCAAATTGATCCAATTGAGTGGTAGAAACGGAATGGGGCGAAGTATGGTAATCTGCAGTCGATGACCTTTGACCATATGGTCATTCAAGCCACTGCAATTGCTTCCGAACAGACCAATTCACTGGGCCGTATGCTTATACACTACAACCGATCGAAGATGCAAGCGCTTACAATCAGGGCGTCCATATGCTCGAGGTCGTGGGAAGGATCTTTCCTTGAGCATGGCCCGGATGAGAACGACGAGGAATGGATAAAAGATGAAGTTGTGGAAGACTCTGAGGATGAAGACCATGACTGCTGGGAAACTACCGACGATGAATCAGTGCCGGACGACGTGTTCGCCGATTAGTGTTTTTGTTCCTTTTATCATTTTTTCTACCTTTTACCTGCGTCAAGTCTACAATAGCCATACATCAGACAAAAATCAATATCACGAGAACGCTCACGTACCCACTCGTCAGCCTCATGAGATTTCCGAGCCTTTATGGCCCTTTAAATCCTAACATTGCGGTGACCACAGGGTCGATCGACCATCGACCAAACGACCATTGGTCGATCGACCCGGTCGGGTCGGACCTACACTAACCACAGAAGATTGCGTGATGGCGAAGTTCGCATTGGTACTATGAAAATCTGACAGACTTCTGTACGTGCAGTTGTGAGTGGCCTACACAAACTGCATTCCTTCGTTACCTTCTTTTCCGTCATCGGTGTACCGGAACTGATAAGGATACCACGGTACATTTTTCCACATATTGTTGGTTGCATCCACTGGTCCGCAAACAGGAAGATATCGTCGAGAAGGAGGTAATGTCCAAGGGGTGTCGGACCAAACTGTTCAGGAATCGAGTTTTTGTGTTTTGTCCCCCGACAAGTTTTTGATGCGCGTGTCTGCCATCATTTTGCAGACATCCCGGAACCTGAATTCGTTTGCAGAAAGCTTATCCGACCAAAGGTAAAGAGGTTACGCACATATTTCTGAAAGCTTCGAAAGTGGCAGCCATGAGGCTGATCCGCGCACACACGCTGTGCAGCGTACTGCGCACGTCCACTTAATCAATCAATCAAGCGAAAGGTGTTGGAAACAAGCTAATGTAAAGACAGCTGCAGGTACGTGTCTCCAGAAATCGCACGCTACTGACGCCAAGACTGGCTGGACTAAACCCCTGCATTTTCGATTCGAAACCTCAAATTTTTCGGACACTGGTACAACGTTCATTTTGGTAGCAAATGGTAGCAAATGCAACTTATGGTACAGTTTGATGTTCAAAAGAACCTGATGTTATAAAAGACCGATTCGGAGGAAAAACACTTTGGAGGCATTCTCGTATGCAGATACCCAAATCATTGTCGTCAGCGTCAGATGCTTGGATGGCGTAACAGGTCACCGCGAAGAAAAAAACCAGAAATCCGACAACCGATCGGCGACCATCCTTCGCCATTGTTTCTCGATTTTTCATCGTAAATTATAATGCTGGAAAAGTACAAGGTGTTGAAAGAAGTTTGGGTTAAAGAGCACTCTGCATATGATCACTTTGTGAACAAAATAGCCTAGGTACCCTCGGTTTCTCCTTATCATAGTCACTAGACGCTCCTTGGCACGTTTTGTAGACATTATATTAGTGATGCATTATAATTATAATGATATAAACACTATTGTGTTTCCGGGTTGTTATCTGGAATTTGTTCGGCTGTGATACGAGGACGGTCTTTTTTATCCGTCTCTAATCAGATACACTACAGGAAGCTATGAAACTGCCGTATTACGGCTGCAGGTCCGCCCAGACGAGCAAGAAAATACGCATCTCTGCAGTCGAAATGTCAGTAAAGTGGTAAAGGCCGCAAAACGGGAACCTCATCTAACGAACAAGATCTCAAATCAGAAACAAAGCGAACGGCAATGAGGCTCCTGTGAACCTGCTGAACTCAAGAACATGCGTATCGTCGATTGATCTTCTTAATGTCACTCAAGGAGAAATCCACACGTTGTCCCATGATCACTCCCGGTTGTTTCGGGATAATTGTCTGAACTCCCGACACATTTGTAAAAGCCGTAGAGCCTGTATGCCAGAGGAACATTTCAAAAATGGTAGTTGTTTCTAGTTCTACCTTTTGCGTTTCCAGTGAACGAAGAACCTACTGTAGTGCATGACCGATTCATAATCGTAAGGCTCGCCCAGGACCGTGATGCGGCTCCAGGGATAAGTGTCGAAGTTGTGTCGCTTGTCGTCGGGGATGTTGGCCCAGTTGATTTCCACATAGTCATCTCGATCGGTGCGACTTTGCTCGTGGTAGAACCTGTCAAAGGATCGAATGTGCTGCACTTGAAGAATTGGGACTAGTCGATCAATCTCACCCAATTGCGTGCATGAACTCATGGATAATAGTCCCGCGTCTCATACAGCCCGGCGACTGCAGGTTCAACTAAAATGAAGAGCAAAAATCAGTCAAAGTCCCCACACTGTAGAGAGTAGGACTGGTATACTCGCTGGGCTCCACCCCGACGACCCACGGAGGAATAGCACCTGTACGGAAAGGCTATCGGTCTCAACAGTCAAAAAATTTCGTAAACATGTGCACATGTGCTTCAATATCAGCTCGTACCCATCGTCCTCGGAATAAACCACAATGTAGTCTTCCATCCATGGTGGCCGGCTGGTCATTACTTGAGGTAGTTCAATGAGCTGGAGGCAGGTTTTGCGATCATACTCCCGAAGAGACTGAAACCAGAACAGTCCGTGATCGGAGGCCTGCCTTCACGCACGTCGTTGTCCAGGCCTTACTTCTCGAATGAGTGCTCTGTCTTCGGCGCTGAAGTTGGCGGCAATGGTGTAGTAGACTCGCCGGTACCGCCACAGGTACCGCGCGTTCAGAAGTCCATTTCGGGATAGGTCCTAAAAAATTATGGCTTTGATGCATTTATTTGTCCTAACAGCGTGGCCAAATTTCGCCGTGCTTACGACATTTCATCCTGAGTTTACCTGATCATCCAGCAACATGTCCCCCTCGACCAAATCTAGAAACAACAAGGCTACGTTCTAGCCACACGCCCACTTCTGGGGAACGTCAACAGAAGCTAGGTTAAGCGCTCGTTTCTGATCGTCTGATGGTTTGTCTAAAAAACAATACCTCCTCGACTGTTGTACTCGCTTCCTTGTAGGAGATCTGGTTCCTCGACGTCGTCTGTCCCTATGGGCTGAAAAAAGTTGCTATTGGAGAATCGGTCATGGATCACAGCAGTCAGAAACTAAGCGCATATTTCAACAAACCATTGCTCGGCCACAGGGAAAAATCAGCAGCACTGTGCCTACAAATAACGTAACGACCTTCAACCCTGACATTTTCCCGTCGGTAAATAATACCAAAAGATCGGCTCAAGGAGTAAGTAGCACTCGAAAGGAATTTTTGTTTAGGATTTACTAAATTCTGCAAAGCACAGTAGGCTGATTGAGCAAAAGCAACTTGCAAAGTTTCGCACAGGGTAATGCTAACGTTATCATTCAGCTTCAGTTGGAAAGGCATCGGCATTGTTTTGTTATCTCGGTTCGACCGTCGTGCATGTTCCACCTATGCGGCAGTCCTGCGGAGCTATTTAGCTCGTTCGGCTCATTTCGCCTTTCTTCTACGAGGTTTTTACAAAAAGCTCATCCAGGTTTGTGCGCTGCACAACCCTGTTCTGCGTTTCGTAGAAAAAAGGCAGATTCAGCTCGCGAGCTAAAACGAGCTAAATAGCTCCGCAGCTCTGCTATGCGGTGAGCAAAACGAGTCAAGATGATCGGAGCATGAGTACCCGTTACAATTATTGCAATGTTGCTAGCTGTTCCCAAAAATCGCGGCAGCACGGACATGTACCAAATTTCTGGGATGAACTATTACGATACGTCTTTCATCGTAATGCCGGAACCAGATAATCGATAGAAAAACTTCCAGTACGCGCAAAAGCGAAAAAAATGTATGATCATGATATGGTGTTCATTATTGCGATGAAATCCTCTCCATATTTAAACAACAGCCTCTTGAGCATCACGATAATAATGACTCAAAACCACAGAATGGTCGACGTTTTCCTCCTGGTTCCTCTTCAGAACGTTCGGGCTGGGACCATTCTGTTTCAAACTGGGTAGTACTCGATAGCCGCCCTCTTCTTCATCCAAGTCCGTCGCAGTACTCGAACGGTGCGACCTCGCGCTGTGCTGTGGACCATTGGCCAGGTTCTCGTAGGTCGATCTCGTCCTCGGTTGATCAGTCAGTCCTTCCTCCGAGGAACGCTCGCTCCGCAGTCTCCTCATGGTCAGATCGGTTTTGGGCGAATCATAAACTTCTCTTCCTCGTTCCGAACCATGTCTCAGTGTTGAATGGTTCGTGCTGCTTCGCGCTATCCTTGTCGCTTCCGGCGATTTGGACTCTCGCATGGCTAAGCTTTGCCTTGAGCGAGTGACAGCGGGAGATGCTCGGACAGCCTCAACGTCCAAGTGCGATCGTCGAGGAGAAGATTCCTTCAATGCCACACTTCGATCGACCATACGCAGGCCGTACTGGTAAGCGGCCAACGCGGCGCTGAACAGATACAGTGCTGAACCGGCAACGACCACACAGATGGTGACGATGTAGGCGATCCAGTGCGACTGCGATGTGATAAAGTCCATCTCGTAGAGGAAGCTGTAGGGGAATGTGGAAGCTGGACGCACCAAAAGGTACAGCATTTCCCACATGAGGGGTGCCCATGTGATACAGACGAGTGCCAGGATGGTGTGGAGGAGGGGAACGACTCGGTCGTTTTCCTGACCGGTGACAACTCCAAGAAAGCCGGTGAGAACGTACAGGATTGATAGCCATATTCCTTGTCCTACAATGAGTCCACTTTTCACTCGATAGGAAATGTTGAAGCACAATATTGCTCGGAATTTCGTAGTACGTATTGAACGATGGTTGAAAATTGTTCGTGGATTAGGCAGCACGATGAATTATAGTATGTAGAAGCGAGCAAACTGGCAGAACGGCGATGTCTGTCTACGATTTTTGTCAAGAATAGGTCTTGGCTTAGATGATTTTACCCGTAATCTCTTTCCGTATCTGATAGTCCGACTGGTAGTCCATGCCGGTTCCCGCTTCGCTTCCGGCTTGCCATGTCAGCGGAACCTTGACCGGACTGGTGTTAGCACGCGGAACCGCCAGGTATGAGCAAGCGACGCCAATGGCCATAAATGCTAGTCCGTAGAGTATCTCCAGCACACATGCCGCTATGATCCAGTAGCGGGATTTGCCCTGCATGGCATGGTTTAGGGAAAGTAAGACTTTGATCGAGGTGCGTGATATCCTCCAGTGGCTCGTTTGCTCAGAAAGGAACTCAGCTCAAACCCCTGATGCCGGCAGCAGCAATCAATACGCCAGCTTATTTATGCTTCACTGACTTTACTGGCAATCGAAAGTGGCAGCGCTCAATCAATTGTTACCCACTGCAGCTTTCGGGATCGTCGCTCCCGAAAGTCCTTTGCAGCAGGAGAGGCTGGGTGCTAATAACGGATATTAGATCGATGGTAATTGCACACTCTTGCCCCACTTCAATGTCGTGTCGAGGTACCCCATAAAAAACCGGTGACGTCGTCAGACAGACCGACACCTTTTGAGTGGGCAAAACCTACAACAACGAAAGGGAAAAAAGTTAGATTACTTCCAAGAACCGAACATTCCCGACGGAGCTTGGAGGGGTAGAGTGAAAGTATTATGATGGTGCGAGAAAGCAAGGGTTTGCCGGTTTTGGAGAGAAAGAATGGTACGTAGGGGTGACGGAGCAAGCTGGATCAATAGGGCAGCGGAAAAATGACTGATGGATGGTACAAGGACATTTTTGCAGCTGCGAAAGACAGGATGAATAATTTGTTGGTATCCGGACTGGGGTTGCTTCGTGGAGAAAGAAACAGGAAAGAAATGTGGGCCGTCGTCACGTCGATAATGGTAAATGGTAGACTGCTAGTGCGAGCTGTTGCATGTTGGGACTTGTACTCTGCAAAAGCATCCTCTGGACCGCACTGCGCACTCAAAGAAAGGGAGCTAATCAGGCTTCAGGATCGATCAAGTTCGTGACGGAAATCAATGGCTTGTCCTAATTTGGCCGATATGCCGTTTAAAATGTAAAACATGGCATAATTGTGGCGGGAGTTTGTCGATTATTCATGGTGGACCATTCTGGGCATATTCTTGTACTGTGCTACGTGCTCGATTCGACTGCCGTCCACAGGAGGGACAAGGCACAACACGGCGATGGTTATGAAGCCTCTCAACATACCCTTGTCCGTATCACAAAGGAGATAAGGGCAACAATTACGGGCTCGCTTTATGGCATCGCAGCAATTTATGATGTTCGCCATTCCATCGTTTCCGTTATCGCGTAAACGATGGACGTCGCCATTAATGATTAAACACCCTATACAAAAGATGATAGGCTTGGCTTATCCTTGAACCGCTGGACGGCGGATGCGGGCTTACTAAGTTCACCCTTGTGTAAGCTTTCGTTCAATAAGTCTGCGCGGCCCGGAGGATTCATCAACTAATTGATACGTCGTACTCTTTTTCGTACTTTTCTGACTCAAACACTTTGAAAAATAGAAGGGAAAAAAATAACTTAAAAAGCCGACGCTGGTGTATCACAAATTCAGGCATCCGAACAACGTTCGGAAGGGTTTTGGATAACCCGGTTGGACCTAAGGAAAAAATAGCAAAATGTGTGCTGTAGCGCATCATCTGCAGGTGGAAAACCTTTAAGTGAAGGAAGGTTTTACCTTATAGCTTCTTGCTAGACCATTGTTCGTGGGGGATACACGGTACATGGCGGTTCCCACCACGAACAACAAGTCTCTAGTGGCTGAGTCCGTGAAAGCAGAGTCAACTTTGGTGACTTCACTAGGCAGCCCAAGGTCTGACAAGGAAGCTGGGCCTTGATACGGCGGAAACTTTTTGTGGTTGTACGTGAAATAGCCGGGTCCTAAAGATCAGAGTTTGTGGTACGCTGAACAAGATCACACTAGGAAAACCAGAGTTTTGTGACGGACGATTCAGTTTTACCTTGTAGGAAGCTCATGTCGCCATCTGACAGGAGGTCTTGGTACACTGCATCCATTTGTGCCACGCCCGGAAAGCCGATGCTAGTCTTTCTTGGAGAATCTCGTGCCACGCGATACAGGCTGTCAAATTTCCAAAACGAAGGACCCTGCGGTGGACCGCAGAAACATTTTATCGGTGATGGATCCACGAAACATCGGGGAACGCTCTCCTACAGAAGAGGGCAACTTACGGAGAATAAGTAGGTGGTGCCATCTGGTCTGGTCGTGGCTGCATTGATCCGACCAACATCAGGTGGTAGTCCCCGCCAAATTTTCTGTATTGGGTTCTGCACCACTTTCTTGTCGGCGCTGCTTGCGTTCTTCACGCTGAGGACCTGATTGCCTACAAGTCACAGCAGTAAAGAAACACATTTCGGTGTCAGAAGTCGGGAAACATGTTGTCAAAAGTCGTGTGTTTGTTTCACGACAATACTAGCATTTCTATCGTACGCTGCGATGAACTGAGCTCACCGATAAATACATGTGTCAGTCCGTCCGCTGTCACAGTGATCGCATCCGGTACCAGATTTGTATTGGTACACCATGCAGGCAAATTGGCCTCGCTTGGTTGCCGGTTCAGTGGAGAAGCCAACGGTCCTCTGGTCAGAGCTTTGGACTCCAAAACCGAAACACCTTTCGGACTTTGTAGCGGTGCCATCGCACTGTCCACGGTACTGATTACAGCCTGGGCTGGCGCTTGAGCCAAGGTTCCTCCATAGCTTCCACTGGCAGCCATCACCGGCTTGTCATAGGTTAATGGATATGCCGGCACGGAAATACTAGGTCCCCCGTATCCACTATGAGCAGCTGGCTGGGCGTTTGCATAGTGTGACCCTGTGCCCGGTGCATAGGTGTAATATGGAATTACACCGGCAGGTTGCATCACCTGTTGTGGCGGCATCACTGGATAAGGGTTCATCGAACGCGACGTCGTAGTCGTGGCAGCTGTTACGGCATAGGTTGGCTGAGGTGGCACGGTTGGTCGGAAGCCACCATATGAACCAGCTCCGAAGGGACCGAGAAATGGATAATTCCCGTTGGGAGGAGTACCTGGATTTATGGTTGATACACCGGGTATTGTGGCTGGCGGTTGTGTTGGCGCGGATGTGAGGGGGTTGTAGAGTGGAGAACTGGCCGAAGGCGGTGGAGTTGTGACGGAATTGGGGCTGATGCCGAGGCTCGATATCAACGGTAGTAATTTTTCCAACAAGTCGAATGGTAGCGAAAAGCATACCACTTGAGTTCCGTTCTTGTTTGCAAGTAACTCTCCCAAAGTTGGTTTGCTTGGCGGTACGCTGGTGGCTGATGCGAGTGTGGATAGACCATTAGGGTTAACCGAAGTACCAGTGACAGGAGTAATGGGGATGTTTCCACTTGATGTGGTGGTGACCTGTCCTGGTACGTTGGTCGTCAGAGGTGTGGTTGCTGTAGGAGTAGACGGACTTATAGTAGGTGCGGTGGTAGGTGTCGGTGAAGTAGTGGATGCGTCGGTTGGATGTAGTGAGCCCAGATCGATGTCGATGTTGACCACGATGGAAGGCCGAGTGGAATCATTGCGGATCGATGGGGTAACTAACACAGATGATGCAGTAGGACCTGTTGTAGTTGAAGCGGCGGTAACTGCTGTTGTCGGGGTGGTGGTGGTGGGAGTAGTAGCAGGAGTGGTGGAGGGAGCAACGGTAGCAGTGGTAGTAAGAGTAGTAGGGATTGGTGTGTTAACCGTGGGTGCCGGTGTGGTTGTTTGAGCTGCTGCTGGTGTCGTGGAAGCAGCTCCTAAAATGAACACGGACGGTAGGGTGGCAGCACCATCCGAAGACCTGTTGGTGGCTGCCGAGGCTGATATCACCGGTAGGGTAGAGTTATTTATGGTTGCATTGGTTGAGGATATGCCTGCGCTATTAGCAGTGGTGTTACCCGAAGTACTGTTCGACGAGGCTGTAGTTGTGTTGGTGACATTTAGGCCGGTGCCGTTGGTGGTCGTCCCGTTTGCAGAGCTGACTGCAGAAGATCCGTTGGCTGAAATAATCGTGGTGTTGGATGAGGTGACGGTACTAATGCTGGTACCATTTGCATTCGTCCCGTTGGTAGTTCCGTTGGTCGTTACGTTTGATGCGGTGGTGTTTGTGGTTGTAACTGCTGTCGAGATGGTGGTACTGTTGGCAGAGCTACTGGTACCGTCGACCATAGAAGTATTGTTGTTGGTTGTGCTTGAAGAAGTCAGATTGGCACCGACAGTGGCATTACTATTGACACTTGACAATGAAGTGTTCGCTGCTGATGTGGTGCCATTGGTGTTGGTGATGGCCGAGTTGACGCTGCTGCTGCTGTTGCTGTCCGGCGGTACAACGATCGCGGTCGTGTTGCCATTCGTAGTGCTGTTGGTCGTCGTACCGTTGACTGATGTGGTGTTTGTTGTGGTCAGGTTACCAGAAACTGCCGAGTTGGTCAAGGTTGAGTTGACCGCCGTACTATTGGCGAGTGCGGTAGTGTTGGAGTTTGCTGATGGCGAAGAGACATTGGTATTCAGCGCAGTTATCGTACTGTTAACCCGAACGACTTGTCGAAGATTTGGATTTCCTAAAAAGCTTCTCAAGTAAATAACGAGTTCTCTCCAAAACATTAGTGTACACTAATTCGACCGTAGACTGGATGACGGATCAGTTCATCGTTACCTTCAACATTGATCTCAACTTCTTGAGCAAAGATAGGAACAGACAAACAGATAAATATCCCAGTTGTAGAAAATAATATGCATAAAAATGGCGATCTTAATATTACACGAGAAAGAACCGGCATTGTATGTCTTCAACTCAGGAAACTTGCTTTCAGCGAACGAACATAAAGATTCCTGTAGGTTAAAATTAACTTGTCCCGCACACTATCAACAGCGCTACTCACTACGCTCGAAAGAACAGCAGACACCAGGGGAAATATTGGAGATATGAAGATTTACAGCGGCGTCTGATTCATAACAATGAAAGGGTAAGTGAGACTTCCTGTTTGATGATCGGACACTTATGCAAGGTGCTGGCTCTCGACACACTTTTACACTTGATCAGCGAAATTGGATATCTTTCTCGATGTTTCTGAATGCCGCTTAGATCTAACGCTCTTGAGAGTAATACGAAGTTTCCCGGATATTGTCAACACTTTGCGGTTGGTGCGATAAAACGTGGATTCTGCAACAATCATTCCTCAGTGGAACCGATATGCTAATTATGCTACAAATGCTCAATAATATGCCTGTGCCATGGAAAAGTTGCGCCCTCTATATTTAGTGTGTCACCCGTTTTATGATATTGAGAGAACGACGATAGGTTCACCGGCACAGCCTAAAGCCGGCCTTTTGCGCTCGCCCGTACAAACACGAAGGTAACGTTTCGAACAGTGAAAAGTATGAAACAGGCGGGAAAGACGGCAAACTGAAAATTCAAACGGAGAAAATTGTCAAAAAGTGCATTGGTGTGGAACACATACATAAGAACTCCCGTTCCGCTGTTTCGGAATCGCCTGTTCCAAACTTTTTACTGTTTCAAGCTTTCTCTTCGTGCATGTACGTAGTTAAATAGCTGCAGTGATCATGTGACGCTGATTTTTGCTATTTGGCGCTTCGCAGACACGCGGGCTTCTCACCCATCTAAGAGCATAAGCATCTAAAGCTCATGAGGACACAAGCAAAGTTGGCAGGTGACAGACGATGACACGGTAATGAATCTTTGACCATTGTCCGAAAAGTTGCTCATCACCGTTCCCTGTGCGGAAAAAAATCCTGGCTTGGCAAGCACCTTCGTGAACAATAGCATGTCGGTAAAGTTTTCGGTGAGTCATAAGAGACAGATAGCCGCGTGGCGGAAACAGCTGATTCGGCCTGTACTGCATGCATAGAAAATTGGTGCAAAAAACGGCTCTTCCAGTTTTCTTCCCTACATGGACGTCTCCGCCAAAATTTCGTCATTCGTTCGTTTTTCGAATGCTTCTGCCATTTGATACTTTAAGGCGTGCTCTTAATAACTACATAAGCGGTTTTCAGAGTTCGACTAACCCCCCTCCTGAAAAAGTCGTTTCCTGAGCAGTTTAGAAAATACCCCGGAAGCGACAAATAGAAAAAAAACCAGCGTCAAATAGCAATAGCTCGCCTGTTTGGAAGTTTTATTTTCGTTTCTTTGTACGCGGTAGCTGGCATAGGGATATCCAGCGAGAATTTTCGGCAGGGAAATATATTTCTACTGATCTTCAACTCTGTACACGACTCTAAAGTTCTTGTACGTATCGACCTTCATCTGTCGTACTACTCGAAAGAACCTTGAGCCCACCACTGGGGGTGAACCGGACCCCTGTTGTTTGTCGTATTGGCCGGGTGGCATACGTTTTACCGTTGCCTCTTGCCTTGTACTACTGTAGGTGGCGCTCCGATGTCTCCCAGAGCCGGGGTACAACTTGGTGGATTCTGGGAAACAGCAGCCCGAGAATCTGTTCTTTATACCTGACAGCAAACGACTTTCAGTCTCGACTGCCTTGTATTTGAATAATTGACTTGCTTGACCAGCATTACTTTTGTAGGATTGAACTTCGAAGCCAGAAAGCAAAACTGCTGTCGCTTTTCCTCAATCGAAGCCGATCGAGCAAGCAAGATGCGGCAGCCATCTTTGAAGCAAAATAAATGACTATCAAATCAACGGTGCAGCATGCGCATTTGTTGTTGCCTATTAAGAAACGGTCGATTATTTTCTCACAGTATCCCGCAGAATGCTACGGCTTACGGCGATGCAAAATAGCCTGCACTTCCTACACCGAGCGACCTTTGGTTTCTGGCAATCGGAAAAATAAAAATGTTGACGATACTACTAAAAAGCCAACAAAGATAAGAAAAGTGTACTCTACGGCGACGGCTACCACTATCGGAAAGGTAAAAGATGTCACGAGGGAACCTGTTCATGCTGTCACAGCTGTCCACGTCATGGCCGAAGCGTTAGCATCCGGTCCGAACAACTCCGTTGGGAGAATCCACGGTGCCGGCGAAGGTCCAATACCGAAGCAGGCCATGAACAGATATATACATGCCACGCTACTGTACTGCGTCCAGGTATAGCCTTGTTTTGTCAACACCATGGAGGCTACGAGGAAGCCTAGCGCCAGTATTTCCCCCAGGTTGGCACCAAGTAATAACGTCTTTCGACCAGCTTTCTCCATTAAGGCCGAACCTAGAAATTAAAAGACGAGATAGACCTCCTTCTGGATCTTTGGACGTCTTGAGTAAGTGGCGCGGACTGTTAGGGCAGAATGGTAGTGTCAAGAAGAAAATCAGAATAGGTATTAATGGAACTACGACGAGTATCGGCCAGGCATCGTTCGTCCCCAGAATTATTCGTCCCCAGAATTGGCAAGCCAAATGTGGTCCCGAATATCATACCGGCAACGTACATTCTGCAGAAAAACACAAAAATTCAAATTTAAGTGAGGGTTCAGTCCATGTCCAACCTTTGATTACGTGTCAGTTCATGAGCGACTTGCATCATTGGAATGCTACCGACTGTTCCACGGAGTGTCGACGGCGTGAGCTCAGAGATATACAGCGGTGGTACAACGCAGATGAAGCCCATTGCAGCTCCAACAAGGAACCTGCCAGCGATAAGCAACTCGAAAGAAGATACCCATTGAGACAAAGCGAACATGAAATGGCACTCGCCAATTTAGGTTCCAGAACTTTCACGTGTTCGAATTAAGGCTATTACCAAGCGGCATCTGCCTACACGAAAATTAACGAGCCGTCAACGGTGGACCTTCAGCGGCTTTACTCACACTGGGAAGTCAAGCGGCCAGGTTTCTCTTCACGTAGGTTCATTAGCTACAGGAAAACCATCACCTTCCAGCGAATGTCCGTTAGTCACCTTAACCACCGTTCTCAACTCCTCTACATTATTCTCTAAAACCAGAACTGAATCTGTTCTTGAACGTGAAAAAGAAGTCGGGAAAAGATTGCTAGCTTCTTGTATTGATATTCCCAAGACAGCTGCCACCTGTTGCACAGGACACATTTTACTCCGCACTTCCTCCGCAAAAGGAATGAAGAAGTGAAGGTAGTAGTCCTCGAGGTCGGTCAAGACCTGCTGAGCGTCCGTCTGACTATACTCGGTCAAAGCCGTGGAGGTTTGGTCCAGTAGGGCGCTGAGGTGTGACACCGGAAACGTACATGATCCTTGATCGTGCGAGAAGGCCCGATGCGCAGTACGTAACCTAGGTCAATCCATTGAGATCTGCCCACGCCATGCGACGGTCTTCCCGAAAGTTCCAAAGATGTCCGTAAAAACGCGCAGCCCTTCACGCATTACTTCTTGACATGTGCACGTTCACTCAGACCATGAGAAACATTTAACTTACCGGTCGTAGCATAGAACTAGCTATCGGCGGTCCATTCAACGTTGGGCAAGTTCAGAATAGACGATCGTAATGACGCAGGAAAGGTAGCAGCCTGTCCTCATGCTACAGTGTGCGACAAAATAAACTTTCGAAAATGGGGTCAACGGAACCAGCTGGACGCAGCGAATCAAATTTGTGCCTTGGCTTACAGTATTTTGATTCTTCGACAACATTTGAGATGCTCCGCCCATTTTTGAAAGCTTATTTTGTCGTGCACTGTAGCAACACTTCGATTGCTGCACACGGTATGTAACGGTGGCCAATGGCCTTGACTCAGCCTGACGTCCCACCTGCACACGACATGTCGAAGCGCTCAACGGTAGACCTGGCAAAAGTGTGGTAAAGTGTGGTAAAGTGTGGTGTGCTATTTTTCGGTTTGGTGTTTCTCCACACCGAAATTACTTTTTCGGTGCGAAAGTCGCACCACGTTTTTTAGTGTGGTGCAAATCCCACACCAAACTTTCGGTACACCACACCATACCAAATCGAAAAACCGAAAAATTATTAAGAGCTAGTTTTCAATATTAGTTCGACATCGACAAATCAAACTGCGCCGCACACGGAAACTCAAAAAAAATACCAAGATTCTAAACACATTGAAACTTGCACGGTGAAACTATCAAGCGAACTTCTATACTTGGTAACAACCTTGCCAGCGCGAGAAAACCAACGTTCAGATGGTACCGAAGATGCAGATACAGCCATGAAGTCCATTACGATTTCAGATAAAACAGGGAAAACATCACGGCGGGACTTCCACCACAGCAGCACGCCACATTTTGGCTCCGCAGAGCTTCCGAGATAACTGTCGACTTCGTTCTGTTGAGCAGTCAAACCGCTGGTGATTTTTTGCAGGGAAGAATCGCGTAGAGATGCAGGCTGTGAGTTTGTAACAGTGGAACTGTGCGGAATTCCGATACTCTGATCAGAGTAAAGACCGACGTATTTCTTCAGCACTTCAATGGCTCGTAGCTTTTCTTCCGGGTGCGCGAAGGCATTTGTTTTGGCGCATGGATCCAAAAGAAGAGCCACGGTTGCGGCTTTTTGCTGCCAACTATCGGGCTCCACTGACGTCAGCTTGGCTGCCATCTTCGCAGCAGTTCTTTTGATATAGGGTTTCTGCAAATGATTATCATGCACAAACACCAATTTAGTGAATTCGGAAGTTCACCCTTACCTCGGTTGGATCATCTTGCACAACCTTAAGGAAAAATAATTAACCTGAGAGAAGAGCAACTTCCATTCGGATTTCAATATGTAACTAGATCGAATTCCGTGAAAAAATAGTTTTGTTCCAATAAAGTAACTTGAGAATCCATGATCCGAAGTGGAGACGTGGAACTACATTTGACAAATTAACGCAGCTCTTTTCTCACTTAACTATTTTTACCTTGAAGTGGTCGTGGAGAACTGAAAGACACTGCTTGCCGAGATGAAATGTAGGACAACGTGATGCCGAGCAGTCGTTAGTAGCTTGCTCTAACGGCACCAGGAAACTTATCAGACGGCTCACGTCTTCCCATTCGGAATCTTTGAGCAAATTCTTCTTGAACGCGGTGGTACCATAAGTAGCAGCATACCTTTTCAGATGATGTCTTGCCTCGTAAGCACCGCGCAGCATTGGTAGAGTACTGTTCCATCTTGTCGAGACATCCAAGGGTAATCTGAGGTGCCTGTCTTTGTCCTTGTCCTTCTCTGACCCTCGTAACGCGATGTACTGCTTCTTTGCTTTAGGCTTTCGGACGAATTTTACCATTTCGCGTATTCGGCCTACAATCTTCAGGTCATCTTCGACACCAACTTCTGCTACGTTGCTCATTACATGGTAGACACATCGTAGACGGAATTCCGACACTGCAAAAAACAAATAAAAAATATTTTTCCAGCACATTAGGTCTTAGTTACCAAAGCAAGTTAGTCTTTGAACTTTTCTCGTACAAAACTGGTTCGTGATGTTGTACCTCGTGTATTGACATTCTAACTTTTGCTTTCTAGTTGAAGTTCTGGTTTTATATCGTTAAAAAAGGCTTTCATGTTAGCAGTCCCATCCATGGTCCAACCGAACGTCTTGTGCGCGATACCGTACTCTCTTAAGACTGCCGTGACTTCTTCCTTCAGAGCTTCTCTGGAATGTTCTGCTGGTAAGCTGACAAACCCGAGCAGTAGTTCCTCTAGCTCGAGTTCAGAAGTCACCCAGTGTGCAGTAATCTCCATGTATCCTTCCTGGGCTACAGATGTCCATGGGTCTAACGTTAGGGAGATTCTGCCAGGTACGTTAGCCAACTGTCCCCTCACCTAGAAAACAAATTGCACTATGACCAAATGTTAAATGAGTCCAGAGTAAAATTACTTTCAAGCAGTAGGGCTTGCCTTCTGCCTGTACTTCCCGAAATCCGCAACGAGCCAGGCTTTCAATGTGTTCCTGCTGGGGACTTCTTACAAAAGATTCAAAGCTCGGGCAAACTCTATGAATTCAGGATAGTCCACAAGAGCGAAGGGTAGATTTCCGCCGGTGATGAGTCGCTTGAGTCGATCATCAAGCGCTTGCTGCTCTTTACGGCTCATTTTTGGAACGACGGGCTGAAAGGCTTTCGGGACTGCTGCTGATTGTGAGCTGGTGGAGTTGGCCGTCTTTCCTTCTGCTTTCTCCCAGTCGGTTCGATGACAACCCTTGGTATGAGTTGATAGTACAGAGCTGGAATTGCTGTCCGCGTAAGTCTGCGTGCAGTTACCAAAGCCACACTTGAACTTCTTGGCTCTTTCATCATGCTTCCAGTACTTGTAGACAGGCGCTCGATGTTTCACATCTTTCGCACTCTTCTTGCTCTTGACAGTCGACGTTGGTGAACTTAGAGACGGGGACGGCGAGGCAGCTGGGGCAGTATCCATTAGCACATGGGTGTCGGCTATTTCGCCATCATCCCTTTCGAGTCGTGTGCCATCTCTCTCTTCGCTCTCCGCGCGAATTTGCTCCAGCTCTTGGTCCCACGTTAACCTATTTCGAAACATGCTACCTAGCTGAGTTCAGAGGATATGGGCGAAAGTTCGATAAAGGACAAGAAGGTACACATCCATAGGAAAACAACCCGCATCTGTCAGATTATGGGTCTCTGCAGCACGAAATAATCAACACCGTGTGTCAATCAACTACCGAGCGTAGTCGAGGATTTGCGGTAATGGTCTTATTTATTTGTTTTATTATTTAACACCGGTACACCGAGAGTTTTTCGGTTTGGTGTGATGTGGTGTCCTCGAACACCGAAACCGACGATTCGGTGTAAAACGGACACCACTTTTTTCGGTTTGGTGTTTTGCGCACACCGAAACCGAAAAGTGTGGTTTTTTTCGGAGTGGTGTGGTAAACCACACCATTGCCAGGTCTACTCAACGGGCACCGAACCAACCGATGACTCATCGGTACGCGTAGTCAGCAGCGGAATCTCAATAACTCACCCCGACATTTTTTACTGTTCACGTTGAACTGCACCCGCACCGACCTTTGGGTTTAGACTTCTTGATTGCGAATTTCCCGGATTTCCGTCTCCCTATCCACTTCTCCCGCTGATGAAACCGTGTCTCATCCCGTCAGTTGCCATCTTTACTGCATCGATAAAGCCTGCCGAGCCAGTCTTGGTGGACATCCTCGTTGGATCGTGCCTGAGTACTCAGGTGCACGGAACAACTTCGAACGGCCATGTCATCTTAACTCATCCAAGAACAGGAAAAAGCATTGTTACGGTAAGTCTTTGCCGTTGGCTCGTCCCAGTCGTATGCCAAGAAAAGATGTTTAAAATGTCCAGTCTCTCGACGGGAAGTTCTTCGCACACTTGTCATCGCAACGTGACGAGACGGGCGTGAAGAGTACGGTTTGGCCCGCTGAGGCTTGTGCAACACGTGACGTCATGTTTATTCCGCCTGTATAGCACTGTAACCAGCAATGTACAATATGCCGTGACGTCACGCGCAGGTGTGGGGATTTGAGCGGGAAAAAGAGCGGATGCGGCAGGGTTTGCGTCCACTAGAACCTTTGCGTTTTGTAGGATTTGAGCGTACCACTGAACCATGACGAAACGCGTTCGCCCGTGGTCCGGTGATCCCAACATTTCGGTAGTGGAGTTTCTACCCACTGGAAAGAAGAGCTCCTTGCTAGCCATATCCGACCAACTGGACGGCCCCAACATCGACACGACCTACTTCTTACAAAAAGAGCCTGGGAAAACTTGTGTAAGATTGTCCTGGTGGCATATTATACCAGTCTAATATAAGACTAAAGGCAGGACTTATCCTAATTACTTGGCAGAGAGAAGAAGCGGAGGAAATGGTGCGCGCAGACGATGCGAAGCGGGAGAAGAAGGTGGAACAGATTAAGTTATACGGTACACTGGCTTCTCTCAGTAAATCTTGCATCTGACCCAGTGTATTACTTTTGTCTGGCCGTAGGCGAAATCATTGCAGGCGACACTGACGACTTTGTCGGCAAGGTTCTTTTCATGGCGCTCTCACGACGATCTCGACGCGTCGTTCACTTGCTAGACTCTGACAATCAGCGAGCTCATGAGCTCTCCGTAAGATTATCCGTTATTCTTCACAATAGTTCTTTCGGGGAAATTAGTGGACGCAAGTCGACTCACGTCCACTGTTTTTTCGTTGCAGTTGAAGGAGGACTTGCACCCAGGGACGTCAGCCTTGTTCTTCACGCTAGACCGGCAACAGATGGTGTTTGGCTCTGTTCGGGTCAACGGAAACTTTGAAGGACCTGCCTACCACGTTGAATACTTTGACGAGCATAGAATCCGACGATTCCGCAGTGATGTAACTCTCGGGGAAGTGCGACCACGTCCCCCCACCGCCGCAAGGCTCAGCGCCTCTAGCTGTCATGGCCTCTCCTGTACCGGTTAACCATGTAAAGTTTTTTCTGCCCACAGTAAGCGTGCGACACGTAAAATGCGCAGGACGCGACTGGAATTGCGTCCACGACAAACTGCATGCTCGATCGCCACACAGCAATCTTCTCTGTCTAGTCACCGTCTAGATCGGCACGGACAGCCAGCAATGATCAGCCTGCGAAGCCGCTAGCTGGTATAGAGCCATCGGGGATTGCGGAACCCTTAAACCGTGCCGTAAGTAAATCATACAGCCTTTCTAGAATGAGAGAATAAAAAGGCACTAGTGAATGCGACGTCAAGATATGATGCTTATGGAGCTTGTGGTAGGAAACAGAACGTATCGCCGGTAATGTTCGACGAAGCAGAAGGAGAATCGAGGCAGCAAGTGGACCTGGTTACGGAAGATGACGACTCTTTCCACTCGGCAACGCCAACCAACGTCTATTCACTAGCCGGCTCACAGGCAACAACTCCCACGAAGGTCCTTCGTGCGGCAATCGATATACTTGACGTCGGCCACCGCCATGAGGCTGCCAGCACCAGTGACACATACATGAGAGACGCCGTGCCAACCACCGAGGACAACTTTCGTCTCTTATCGGGTAAGCGAGATTAGTCTGCATACATCGCTACCGGCGAACTCTAGATTATCGCAAAGGCCAGCGACGTTATTCATCCGTAGGTTACGCCGCGTTGATTCAGCACTGGGAAAATGGGATGCCCACTTGCTACCCATGCGGCAGATCCATAGCCCGTCGAACGGGAACGGGCCCGGAAAGGAGTGCCGAGAAAGAGGTGAATCCGGAAATAACGGTTGAACCGGATTCCGTCAATCTCTCAACCTGACACAGTAACGAGTGTCCCATCCTGGGCCATTAATATCGCGATTTGCCTACTGAGTAGTCAGGCCCAACCAGCAAGCCGTCATGCTGCTGGGGCCGATGATGGTGGCTCGTTACACCTGTAACACCAACTTTAACCTTCTGGGTATTCCCTTTTTGACGAACACTCCAGACGACTCATGGAGAGGTATCATGCCTTTGTGCATACCAGGATACGGTCCTACCTTGATTTCGCCTTTGTCAACCAGATCGAAAACCGACGCCACAAGATTGACCCGTTTCCGGTGTGGCGCACCGGGCTTTCGAGAACGACATTGACGCCTTGCTGAACCTGCGCTCCTTCATGAACTACCTGCCCCTCTCCAACCAGGACGCTGCACCCATCCGAGCCAATATTGACCCGTGGGAACGGGATATTCCCTCACTAGACACCGTCATTCCGCTACAGTCCACCGCCGCCGACAACATGCTCGATGTCATCGAACCGATCGTCGACGAAGCTGACTTCTTCGACATCATGCCGGACTACGCCAAGAATATCATCACGGGATTCGGCAGGGTGAACGGCAGGACCGTTGATATTGTGGGAAACCAACCGAAAAAGTCGCAGCCGGTAAAACATGTTTTGCCAACTTGAACTTCGCAATCTTACAAATTCGTTTTTTGAAGGTTGTTTGGATGTCAACGCTTCGGTAGAAGGCGCGCGCTTCGTTCGCTTCTTCGACGCCTTCAACATTCCGATAATCACGTTCGTCGATGTGCCGGGGTTCCTTCCAGGCACCGCTCAAGAGTACGAAGGCATCATCCGACATGAGGCTAAATTGCTGTATGCTTACGCTGAAGCCACCGTACGAAAGATCACCATAATCACCAGGAAGGCCTACGGTGGCGCTTACGGTAAGAAACTGTTGCTTCATCCACCTACATACAGCGAGCCGTACATTTTTTTCAGTAACCCGGTAAGCAGGTGCACGAAGCGTTCCCACAGTGAATACCACGCTGGTGAACAACAGTGAACCTTTCATGCCCAACGTGTTGACGGCTAGTGTGCAACCGAAAGTGGCCACCAATCCACCAACCGTAATGACTGACGAAGAAATAGCCCAGAGGGTATTCAGTTCGGTATTCTCAATCAGGATATTGGATTCGTTTTGCCGAAGGTGCTGTCGGCACCACAAGTCCAGGCTGCCGGAGTCGTTGTAGCTCATTCCGGTAGATCCGCCAAGTCTTTCGCATTTAACTGATCGGATCCAGTCGACGATGATAAACTGAAGTCTGTTCAGAGCCACCAACATGTATTTTAAAGTGCCGATCATGTCGCGGACGTTTCGGACCCGGGTGGCACATTTATGCGTGGCGAAAAATACAGAAGTTCAAGTACAGCTGTAAATCAATACGATAGGCCATGTATGCTACGTCATATCTTCGGAATTAACTTGCACCGCATCGGTTTCAATATCAGACTCCACAAAAGAGCTTTCGTTGTAAAAACTTACGTCCAAATCGCTATCCGGCTCTTCAACAACCTCTCCTACGGAAAACTTGCTCTGGTTAGGCAGAGATTTTTCACGTCGTAAAACTTCAGAAGCGTAAAAAGATGTTCGCACGGTATCTTCGCTAACTTTATCCCACGACTCAGAAATGGACTACGAAATTTTTTTTTCTGGCTTTCGCAGATTTCTACTTTTGGTGAAGCCGATGTTGTTCTTCCGCCAGGAGCGATACGAAGCTCTGAAGTAGTCTTTAAAACATTTGTTGACGCTCACGTCTAATGGCTGCCACTTCCCAGTCATTCCACCAGGTATGATGATCTGTTTTGTATTTCGATCATCGAGCATACCCCAAATCTGCGGACATTTGTGAACTGAATGGCTGTCTCTCACTAACACCGTGAACTCTTGATTCATGGGAAACATTTTTTCAATATATTTTCTGTCATGATCCTCATTCCACCAAACACTCCACGCACTCTTGATAATGACATTCGTAGGAGCTTCCAACTTCGCCACAAAATTGTCTGACAACTTGCCACTCTTAGCCGCAGTTTTGAAGACAATTTTCGCCGGGAGATTTCTGCCGTCAGCACCGATTGTCAAATTAATCGTGAACCCTTCTTTTTCGCCTGGAGGATGCTTGACAGACACCTACGATTCCAACATCAAAAATTCGAAATGAGTCAAGACTCCACTAAACTCCAAACATGATCTTACACCATTCACTCCCTTGGACGATACAGTTTTCTTCCCCGGCGACACTAGTCGAATCATTGTCTGATCCATGTTGAGTATACGATTTTTGGGAGTCTGGTGAGCGTAGATGTGTTCCTCGATCAACAGGAAGAAATTCTCGTGATTTATCTGAAACAGCATGGTTTCAATTACCACGGAACACACGTCTTGAGACGATGGTGTACCATAGCGCAGAGTGGAGGCACTTTGGTACGCCGTACAGGACAAACATAAATATAAACAAGCATACAAACAAGGTTTTTCCTGCTTACGATATCGTCTGCTGTGAAAGACATCTTGCGTCCGATTTTTGTGATTCTCTGGTACACAAGACAGAAACGCTTGCGGAAGTCGAGGACCCATCGATTACAAGCTGCAAAGCCTGGATCTTCACCATGATCTCGGTTAACTACTTCCAATGCCTTTTCTTGAATATCGCAGTTCAGGACTTCCAGCTGCTCGTCGCGTTGTAACAAGACGTAAAGGTAAACCTCCTTCTCCATATCAGGGAAACATTCTTGTCGCTTCCTCTTCATTGCCGGTGAATCGGTAGGCCTATTCATACGTTTCAGATTTAAGGTTTACTCGATGCAGTAGAGGAGCAAAATTTACAAATAGATGAGGTGAGGATCATACTTACTTCTTGAGCCAACTGTGTAACGTAGTCTCTGGAATATTTTTCAGCAATGTAAATTGACGAATGGATATTCCCTTGAGACTTTTCTCTATGTGATACTCATCGACTAGCCGTCGTTTTCGTCCGCACAATACCGGTTCTACGGTCGTCCCATTCGCGTAATAAGTATGAAGTATCCCACGTACAGTTAGAGGTGACTACTGTTCACTAATCGGAAGTCGGTGACAGAAAAGAAGAGCTTTGAGAAATTGCACGGTACATGCATTACCGTACATCAGCTGTACAGTGACCCGCTAACCTACACCCGGTACACGTAAATGCTAACCGGGTCCGAAACGTCCGCGAGATGATAGGCACTTTAAAATAATCCATGACAAACCATGATCCAAATGAAATAATAAACGCCACGGACAACAGTGAAAATGTCAGTTTTTGGGCCGGCTTTAGGCTGGTCGTCATTCTCCTGCCGGATCCGTTGGTCAGCGAGAAGGTTTCACTTTCCCAGTACCAGCTGTTTTTCGATGACATCAACAACCTTCTTGCCGATTATGAGCAGCAACCGTTTCCGGTACCTGGTGACAGCATTCCGCCTGTATCAAGCCGGTACTGGTGAAATAGCTTGTGACCGCCAAGCAGATGGTTCTTCCTTAAACTGCCATTATCGTGCACACTCATTTCAACGGTAATAAAATATTCCTAGATAAAACACCACGCACTGGGTGGACCGACGCTTAAGTGATGGCACCAAGTTTTTATAGGCTGGAGAAATTCATGCCCTGCTTTCAATCCGTTCGTTCCCGTGGGGAAAAGAAGATTTTAATTTCCGTGCTTGTGTACTTTTAAGAATGGCATTAGGTGTATTACATTAGGTTTTGGTCCCCGGATGGCAAAACAGTCAAACCCTCAAGCCTGCGGTCGCGCAGATCAAGGCTGCACTGTAATCTTTCGTGTGAAATTATTTTTTTCTTCCGAACACTGTAGATTTATCGGTTTTCGTTTTCAAGTTTCAAAACATGTAAAAGACAAGTAGGAGCCCAGCACAAGCTTACCGTCCTGGTTACGAGTATGCAAAATGCAATTCGCGCGAAAGGGAGTACCCACCCGAAACCGAGGTATGTACGTACATGCTTTGCATCGTCAGTTCTTGGAACTTTGATAGCCCCTATTTTTTGATATTACCGGTAGAAGTGTCGCAGGAGCGAAGTGCGGAACTGAAAGTGGAGAAGCAGTTTTTTCTGACATCGTAACAGTTTCAGGTCGATTTCGGTACCTTGTGGACAGGTTTCCGGCCAATGAGTTTTTGGCTGGTCGTTGAAGAAGAGTGGGCATAAAAGAAGCAGAACAACAGCATTTTACAAATATCCATGCCTCTCCCCTATCATACCTTCTGCGGAACATTACAAGAACCTGCTGCGTCCAAGCATATGTTTGATCTGTATTGAAGTTTTCGTCGATCGGCAATGCTGAACAAACCCGGGACAAGACGATGACACAGCTGTCTCCTGTCGGCGGATCCGAATGAAACGCCCTATCGAACCGATGGCAGCTACGCTCCCAGTTACAGTAGGCATTGGGGCTTTGCTTCGTCTTTCACACTGTCCACGACAATTGTAGACGCGGCTGCTAACTTCGGCGTACTACTGCTGTTCTGTGCGCACCCACTTCTGCGAACTTGCTTTGGAATGTACCTGATCAGTCTCCTTGGCGATCTGGGCATCTCGGTGGTACTAAAGTAGAACCAGTGAGTCTTATCACTCAATATTACTCCTCATAGCGACTTGGCTACCAGCTGTGTAATTCGAAACCATGTCGGTTAGGGCGTCACCGATGTCATCTTATTTTCCCAATTATCGATACATTGAGCCCCATAAGTATCTTTCCACCCCCATTTTTGTTCAAAAATTCATAACTTATTTTGCACTGACCCGATTTTGATATGTTGAACGTTTTTGTAGAGATCAGTGTTGAATCTTTACGACCACGTGACTTCCGTATGAATTAATCAGCAAATCAACTGGCAATATCATCCCTACGAACACCTAAGACTGCCTTGTTTTCGGCTTCAAGTTACGGGTGCTAGCCAGCAGAGAGCACATCATGCTTGTTACTATTATGTAGCCCCAACAAGTGAGCAAAAACTTCTCACATGGGCTTACTTGAAAGCTTAAGGTTGGGGCTACATAGTAGTATTAAGCATGATGTGCTATCTGCTGGCTAGCTCCCGCAACTCGGAGCTGAAAACAAGGCAGTGTTAGGTGTTTCTAGGGATGATACTGCCAGTTGATTAGCTGATTGATTCGTACGGAAGTCACGTGGTCGTAAAGATCAAACACTGATCTCTATTAAGACGTTCAACGTATCAAAATCGGGTTAGTGCGAAATAAGTTATGAAGTTTTGAAACGAAGATGGGGGTGGACAGATAGATATGGGGCTCAGTGTAGCTATCAACCGGCTTTAGGCAGTGACCTTCCCCATATCGTACCGATTTGGATTTGCGCGTTTGTGCCGGCCTTATCCACAAACTACGTTGTACCCACTATCATCGTTATTACTCGACTATCACCAAGCAATCCGAGTGGCGGACAACGCTGTGGATTGCACACGGACCCGATTGAAATATGGGGTTCAGTCTTGCAAGTTATATTTTAGGATCTCCCTATCAGTGTAGGTTGACTACTGTAATGGTTCATGAACTTCGCGAAGTACGTCATCTATCATACGCGTCAAGTTGAACCCCGGTCCTAAAATCTTGCCCCACCAACCCCTTAAGGGATGTTCCGCGCGTTCGATGGCCTGCTTCGCGAACATGAAGCATTACAGCATAGTGAAAAATGTTTGTACAGCAATAATAGCGAAAACGTCGCAGGAAGGTCTGGACGCCGATTGGAACAGATATGGAAAGCCGCCAAACCACTCATTCAGGCGCCTACAAGCGTGTGAGCATATGAAGTAGGTATGTGCTTGTCGCGCCCTTCTGATTGGAAGCGGAGTAGTCGCGCACCACCATACGTGCATACTGCATACGCTGCATAGGCTCGGACACCCATCAGCACTCTGTCAATCTTTGTCCGCTGCCAGCCTTGTCGCAATGTTCGACCAAAGCTGCAGTTGACGTTGCAGTTGATTGATAGGACATTTCTCACTATAGTCGACCCAGTGGGTCGGCCCCACACTGTCTTCTTCCTAGAAAGCCCGGAAAATACAAGCGCTATGCAGTATTAAGCCGACCACTCCAGAATGCCTCAGCGCGACTTCACCGAAAGGGTGCTCAACTTTTTCTTTCCTCAGACAATTCGGTGCAAGTGCGCCGCATGATACAAATCGGGAAACAATCCGGGAAAAACACCTGTAGGTGCATGCTTCAAGGTACGCTGTCAGCAGAAGAAAACCGAGTTCGACCGTCAAATATTGCACGTAATGCTCTGTCAGCAGTCAGCCGGATTTTTCGGTTTCCTTGTTACTGTTCGGTTTTGCGAGTGTTTGCTTTCTTGGAACTTTCGGAAATTGTAGAACAAGCCTCTGTATCCACGCGCCGTCGAACGTCCGGTTTGCAACATGGCAACAATCTGCCGCCGCTGGGCTCTAATCCTTGGCCTCCTTGGCTTGGTTTTCGTATCCGGTAAGATTGTTGGTTACGATATTGCGCTAGAATTTCAGTCCGTTCCCGCCATCCAGTTCACCCTTTCTGATCCACAATGCGGCTTATGCCTTCCTCCGATTTCAAACTTTATTGTGCACTGTACTACCCTTGGCATGTGGTGTAATTGAATCTACTGTACACAGGCTGACGTGACAGTTTAGTGGTCAATACACTAGACAGCCATCAAAACCGGGTGGATGGCATAACCCGCGTTGTTCGTATGTAGGAACATCCAGCTTTGGAATGGACTGCGGCCCCTTTACATGCCCGACGGTTACTGAACGGATGGAAAACTCGGTCTTTGGACTGGACACTTCGGATAAAAATATGTGCTGTAAAACGCGCTCGAAGGTGCCATATTGCTGCGGTCCCTTCGAATATGGAAAAAACCTTGGGATAGGTCTCTGGGAAAGTCTTACCGAAAGTTTGGTCGATCCTATACCTGACAAGTAGAGCCACGTATCCTGCTTCCATTCCGGCACTGCTAAGCTGTTAAAAAACCCTGCGTAACCTGGGCTTGGCCAGTGGTGCTGTGTTCCGATCAGAAGTTGGAGAAAATTAGTAATACGTCGTAATGGAGCGGAAATTTTGTCTCTTCATGTCAAGCTTTCGTGATGCAAGGCAAATTTTGCTTGTAATATTATTAATAAAAATGGGAGGTCTTAAGCACTATCTTTTGAGACATGAACATCTCCACCGCTGCCGAAAGGACGCGGACTACCTTCAAAGAAGCAACAGCCCAAGGTAAAGTCGGCAGCTATCCTCGTCCTTCCTAAACAGTTGCCCACCGAGCGAACACTTGAAGAGCTGAAGCAACCAGTGGCGCAACTGACCGCCACCATAGCCAGCAATAATGGCGGACACGGCAAAGCTATCGTTACATAACGGCCAGCTAACGACAGTCACACGAGGCTCGTACCCCTACTACTGTACTATGAGAGAACGTCACGGCGTTCGGGCAGGCTCCCAAAATAACGGTGCTGCTTGCTAAGCAGCGAAGGATGTTCGCCGCCAGTTTTGCGGGCTGCCTCCAATAAAGGCATACAGCGAAAACTAGTAAAGACAAAAGGAGCCGCGTGAGGGAAGGCTGTCGGGGCTCAGATAGACAACTCTACTTTAACGCCAGGCTGCTCTTTCACGGCACGAGCCGAAAAAAATTCCGCGATCGGCGAACATCAAGTGTACATTTGCTAGTAATGACATGCTAAGGCTCCTTGAATACAGTAGGTGCATGCAAAGCCGTCCTTTGATATTCCATCATAACGTCTCACCTTGAGCCAAAACGCACTATTCTTCCAGAGAAGCCCGAGAGTATAACGACGAAATTAGTAGGATAAAGATCCTGTAACTAGACAGACGACCCTAATATGCTAAAATAATTTACGGCACATGCATGTTGTTTCATTATGTAACGATTGACCTTCGGCTATACCGGCAGCTGCATGGTATGCTTACTGCGTTGCGTTTTGTGCCACATTCCGGAGCCTTGATGACTAGGGTGGTTGTAGCACTTCATTGACCATGAATTTCGACTCGTCCAACCTGACGCGCTTTTTGTTACGTTGGAATGGATCGTATTGGTTCACCGGCAAGACTAGAACGCTGATCTTGGTCGATCACTGGAGCTTGGTTGGCACTTACAATCTGGTCGTCAGAGTTATATCCATAGTGCTAAAATACTTGTTAAATACTTGTAATGACTCGATCTCAGGCGACGCCACTGGTCCGCATGAGTCGCTTCTTTGTAAGCCATGATGAAATCTTTGCAACTTTCAATTCTCAATCCTCACATTGGATCTTACATTCTACTGCACAATTAGCGGCTGGTTTGTTGCCGTACATGAGCAAAGTTCGTGCTTAGCAATCTTACAGAAAGATTATTGTCCTTAGGCAGTTTGTGCTGGCACTTTGCCACAGCTCTCTTCCGATGAGAGTTTCGAAGAGCTGAACTGCAGCTTTCGTGTCAGCAACTACACTACCATCAGTATCGTTGCAACTTCAGCATCCCTTCGTATGCATAATAAATATCGACGTGTGGAAACTTTACAATGGTCGGGATGTGCTCGTTCTTCAATAAAGAATATTCAGGGTAACGGGACATAAAAGGTATCTTTGAGCCTTGTAGTGCCTGGGTGCCGGTACCTGAAGCCGTACCACCTTGTCCTTTTCGTCATTCTAATCATCAACACTGCTTTATATCTCCATCCTTCTACCGAGCTTTCTGCTGTGGATAATACAAGTTACGCTGAGCTCGAGGTTGGGAATGAACATGGAGTACCCAGCTGTGATCCAGCCATGACGGTCGTGACGGTAATATGCGGGAAAAACCAGCGGCGACGGGTGAATCAGTTATCGGCCTTGGTTAAATCCATGCTGTTTTTTACGTCTTGTCCACTTCGCCTGATAATCGTCACCGATGATGCAAAGCTAATAACTGCTAGGTTTGGTGACATGGCATCAGCGCCTCTGTTCAGGAAGTCTAATGCCGCTGTTGAGATCCGAATGGTTGAGTAACCCTGAGTATCTGAAGGAGAAAAGGACGATGTGGCACTCGTTTGGACCTTGCGTTACGCTCCGTCTGTTCTTCGCCGTAAGCTTAAGTCACTATCTCGTACTTGTAAGGTCTTTGTCGTCGCCCCAAACATTGGTATTACAGACCTCGCTATGTTTTGAGGATATTGATAGTCATTTTACTGACGTCGTATCACCTTGAAGTAGATTTCCAATTTTTGTATTGGTTGTTGTAGTCGGTTCTGCCCGAACTGGACGTTATCATTTACATTGATACCGATGTTTTTGCCGTATCCCCGATCGAGAAAGTTTGGGAAATTTTCAAGTCCATGAATGGTACTCAGTTCATGGCTGTAGTGGCTGAAGCGGGAGGACATCCAGACATTTTGCCGTGGTATGGACGTGTCTTCAGAACCCCCTACGTAGGAGCATCAGGTCCGAGGTGGTTCAAGTCTTGCTCCCAGTGGTTCTGGAGCGCTTACTCAGCCCAATACCGATATCAGGTGACGTGCTACATTTCTTTTGTGTTTCAGGCCTGAATGACGGTGTGATCCCTATGAACTTGAATCGCATGCGACGGTTCGGTTGGGCAGACAAGGTCTTGGCGGCGTACGAGAAATACGAAAGCGACCTCAAGCTGATAGATCAGGATTTCGTTAACATTGTTCTGCATGACCACCCTGAAGGCTTCATGAGTCTCCCGCATGAGTGGAATTTCAGAAACGGGTTATATCCACACGCAAAAGGCTCCCGGGTGAAGGAGTTCGTTCCTCCTAATGTTACCGCCAAGATGCTACATGATGACAGTAGCAACCCTCGCGGTGATTCCAAGTTGTACTATTACCCTTTCCACGCAGCCATTCAGAAGGTATGTTTGCTTTACGACTAGTTGCTGGTCGTTCGAAAGTATTCTCGTTTCACGTTCGATCATGCGGTTTATTCTTCAGTTGGACATCGAACAAGGGAGCAAGGACTACAGGAGGCAGATTGTTGAGCCCGTGATGGAACTAATGAAGCTTCCGTTTCGTGCTCAAAGACATCAGTGCACGGCTCTGGATGAGAATTTATTACGCTCTCGAAGACCTCGACCCAAAAACCAGATCACAAACTTCTAAGAAGCACAGCCAGATCTCTGGATCGCCAGACAAAATAAAAGCTCGATAACAGGTTCTACAGCCACTGGCAGCCAAGTGTTCACTTTTCAAAACGCGACTCAAAACAAAAATCCCTGTACCTATTGCGCAACCATCTCAGCTAATCAATCAAAAAACGATCCTTCCATTATCGTTTGAAGAACTTTTCCAAGAACAATCTTTCAACATGCCTGGAAAAACTTCTTTTGAAACATCTTCCTTGGTGATCGCTTTACGCGATCAAGGTTTCACCTACCCTAAAATTTCTGAGAGTCTTGCCAGCCAAGGGGTTTCACTGAGTCGTCGCACAGTGCTCAAGATTTGCCGGGAGAAAGAAAAGGAGAGAAATGGATGGACCAAACCGGCGAAACGTCTTCCTCCGCAAAACCTTTCCTCTGCATGCACCCAGGACAATGTCAACAAAGTCAAGAAAGCTGTCGTCAAGAAGAATCCTGACTCGCTATAGAAGAAGCTCCAAGTATCCATCCGCAGTGTAGGCCGGATGATCCACCAGAATCTTGGATTGGAAGTGCGCAAGAAGAGGAAACTGCATCACCTCACGGAAGCCCAGAAGAAACAGAGGTATGAGCGGGGGAAACTTTTTATCTCGTATCTAGGTCCATTCAAAGTCCGTCATATCTTCACTATGGACGAGACTTGGATCAGTCTTGATGACTGCAATGTGGATACAGATCACTTTTGGACTGATGGATCGGCAGAAATTCCTGAAGAGTGGAAGAAAAAGACGACCAAGCAGTGGCCCAAGAAAGTCATGATCGCCATCGGAATCTGCTGGTTCGGAATGTCGCGCGCCTACGTCGTAAACGGCTCTGCCAAGGTGACAGCCCAGTACTTCATTGATGAAATCCTGTCGAAGATGATCCATGAAGACATTCCCAGGCCCTACGGGAATTCGGCGAAAGATGTCATCTTCCACATGGACAGTGCTCCATCTCACACGGCCAAGCTGACCATCCAGTACCTCAATGATCATCGTGTCAAGTATCTTCCGAAGGAGATTTGGATGGCGAACAGCCCTGACTTAGCCCCTTTGGACTACGGGATCAACGGGAATCTCAAGAGAATTTTGTCTGAGCGGAAGGCGACCACCATAAAAGGCCTCATTAGCGTTATCAAAAAAGTCTGTGAAAGTTATGATATCGCTGAAATTCGGAGTACGCTTTCCTCTTGGCAAGGTCGTGTCCAAACGATGCTGGATAGACACGGTGGTCATGTAGAAGTTAAATGAAGAGGTTATCTGTTGTCTGAAGGAAGTAAGAATTCTTTTCATGAGAAGTGAACACTTGGCTGCCAGTGGCTGTACCTGGATTAAAAGCTCATTTCGTGCCAATTCATGGCCTTATTTGATCAAAATATTGCTAAAATCAGATAACAAGCTGATTAAACGCTGGTTTCAAGCTTAGTTACACCCTGAGTGCGCCAACTTGCTACCACCTACTTTTTCAGTTCTCTGCAGTCGTCCTGCAGTTCTGTTGCTGGAAATGATTAGAAATGACACTCAATTACAGGAAAGTGGGTGGAGAACATGAATCTGATGTTTTGGAAAAGATCTGGAAAGCTTTCCACCAGAGGAAGTTTCCCGGCAAAATGTAAAAGTGTGACGGGTTTAATTCTGTTGTCGAGTTAGTCCGGGGCTTTCCTGCTCTTTCTTCATTTTTTCTGACCACCAACGTGGGTGTGAGTTTCTTTACGTCAGGTTGGGGTTAAAAACTCCTACCCGGAATTTTCGCAGACAGCGTTTTACCTGCTGCGGTATGTCTTCCTCACCGGAAGTCATACTGGTCAACTCTTTCCAGTATTTCCCATTACGATAAGAATGTTTCCTCGCCGATATGCCAGGTGGTAGCAAGTTGGTGCACTCACGGTGTAGATCAGATCTCGTGCGTAAGATTTGTGAGTGGAAAAATTTAGAGCAGGAACCAAGAACTCGACTGGGCTGTTTCCTGTGCAATAAGATCTCCTGGCTCTTTTGGAAGTTTCGTTAACTATCTGTTCTGTTCCCTCCAGTTTAGTTTCTGATCAAGTTTTCTTGTAGTTTGACAACCCAATCGAAGTTTGCTTCGGATCCAGCTAAACGAACCTTTCAGTAAATCTGTCTCTTTGGATGTAACTTCTCGTGTTGCGCACATTTTATATTTGAGCTTTCCGTACAGTGCCCAGGGGCTGTGGGTTTCGAGGAAGAGGCACCGCCATCTGATCGTGCAAGCACTACCAATCTTCATCCCTCTTTGTAAAAACGGGGATACTCCGGGATACTCCTCTGTAAAAAAAAATATCGGCAACTAACATCCGTTCCATGCGTTTGAACAACACTGTGAGCGCCGTACCTGTTGCCACGGCCATCAGATCCGTCGCTGAAACCTCCTGGACTCCCTGAGGTTCCAGCTATGGTCTAGATACAAACCCCCAAAAGCCTCAGCTGCACTGGGAAGCTGACGGTTGTCGGAGGTTTAGCCACAGAAACATCAAGTTTCTTTAATGTAAAAAAGGCTTGTGGCATGAGGGCGTACGCCAGCAAGATTGGAGTCAACTCATAGGACTCCCAGGCACAGGACAATCGGACCGGCAGGCTGGTCGATCTGATGGAACGATGTTCGTCTCCACCGTATCGCTGATAAATTAAAAGGGTCCAGCGACTTCCTCTGCGAATCGTACCTTAGCGCCACCTACAGAAGTTAGCCTGCGATACATGAAGCTTGATCACGAGAAAGGAAGTCTCTTCATGCCTGCAAAACTTCGGCTGTCGGGATCGAAAAACCGGATGGTCGGATTGATGACCGGCATGCCTGCTGAAGTCAGTTTGGCATCGTTTTGTGGAAGGCGAAACGTCCGATTGAGCATTGCTTGAGCCAGTTGTGGCAGGGCGAGTAAGTTGAATTTGGAAACGTTCCGAACGTTTCGTTCAGTACCTGGCCGGGTCGACGCGACGAATATACGATTAGGCATGGTCGAGAAGTACACGCGCCTGGCCTAAGTCTTGGCATGGACAAAAGTCTTGGCAGCACGGCCCGGCGGCATTTTAACACAAAGAATGTTGTATTGGAACAGAAACTGGTCGTGTGACGTCATGAAGTCAGAATTTCGCAATGCGCTTTCCATTTGTTCAGTCACTCCAGTTTCATTTGATATTCTGTGGTATTCTTTCTCGAGTTTTTCTTCCAGTCTTGAGTAACTTGAGCTTGGGCAAATGTCAGGTTTTAAGAGCAAGAAACGCCGGAAGTATACCGAGGAAAGTCTGAAGGATGCAGTTCGCGCAGTGGCAAACACAGCTAGCGAACCGGTTCTGTTTCAACCGTAAGCGAACACAGCTGGCGGAGCCGCTGTTTCGGAAACCACTTGCCAAGACTTTTGTCCATGCCAAGACTTAGGCCAGGCGCGTGTACAAGAACGACAGTCCTCGTAAGCTGACGTACTTGCTCAACTAAAGGCGCGCCCTCGATATCGATATGAGGCATCGCTTATACAGTGTACCAAAAAATTAACCGTCATTAATGGGTTTTGGATGGAGCCAGATGGAGGTGACGAATGAAATTTGTGCATGGAACGAACGAGTGTTGTTATTGTTCGCATGATAATTAGGTTCCAATTAGGTGTCATGCTCATTATCGCCGGTTAATTTTTTCGGTACACTGTATGATTTCGTCCGATATCAGCCCGCGTTTCACCACACATTATGTCATCAACTGACTACCTGCCGAAGCCGAGTGTTTTTTATTCGTATTTTAGGTGCTCTTTGCCCAGTGTTTGATTCGGTGTTGTTTCCCTTTACCGTCAAGCACCTGCGACGACCTCTGTGGAGTTGTCGCTGGAACGCAAGGGAAGGTTTACTTACGTAAACACCCAAGTCGGCTTACCGATAGGCTGGAAGCAGATCAAGACACTATTTTCACTGCTGACTTGTCTCTTCGAACTGTCGAAGTATCGTAAAAACAGAAGACCACTCTTGCTACCCGGAGGGTTCTCGTGCTGTAAAGAGGCCATGGGGAACATGAGGCTGTTACCTCCCCCGACTTGCTGGCGCAGTAGCGGTAATCGTTAACAATTCCGAATTCACCATCCGATCGAACGCTCAATGGCTTCGATGAACGACTCCTCGTACAACATAACAGCTGCTCGCTTTTCAGCCTCAGAGCTTTGTACTGTTTTTGCCAGAAAAATTTTCTCAAGTCATTGCTGACAGATTTTCGACTTCATATTCGATATTCGGAGTTTTTAGCCCTCGAAGCGCACAATAGCTTTGCAATTTCTTCTGAACGTTCAGCCTCTTTTGTATGCTTCGCTGGAATAGGGAAGCTTCCGCTGCTGTATGAACCTAATTTGAACAAAGTTTGAAATATGCCCGAGGCAATAGTCACTGGTCAACGCTGCAGCATGCGGTCTTGAGTTAGCACACGTGCGCTCGCTAACTGGCTAAAAGGGTGAAGACAGGGTGAACGACCAACACTTCACAGCAAGACTGTACCGCTTATCTTAATTTTGTCGTTACCGAACAGTGGTGTCTTATCAACGCATCGCCAACAGTTGTTGCAACTTTGTACGTGAAAAACAGGTGCCATCTCTGTCTTGAACTGTAGTGTAGTCGTGTGCGCTGTCTTGCTTACCCCGCGGTATGCACTATATGCATAGGCTTCAGTAACGGTTATTACTCCTCAACAAACAGCATTTCACGTGTTTTCAGGCTTTGTTATCAGGCCTTGTTATGATGTCTGCAAATGCGGGCAGTGCGTTGGATCATAGTCGCAGGGTCCACATTGTGCTAGCACCGTATACGGCCTTCGGACATCTTATCCCTCTTTTCGAACTTGCCAAACGTCTATGTCCACACCACAAATGCACCATTGCCTTGTCGGAATCCCTTTACCTACTCGCACAAGCCCGTGGTACTCTCAACCAGATCGATGGGAATGGAATCGAATTCCTTCCATTGAAGGACGGCCACAATTACACACAGCTTGACCAGTACTGGGATTTTCTTGAAATCCACAAGCTTAATTCAGCAGCTGTGTCAAAGCTTATCGACAGCCTGCCTACACGCGACGGCAAGTCTCGGACGGTAAATGTATCTGAATTGACTGAAGCACTACTTGAGCCGGTCGACGTGATCATCACCGATATCTTTATCGGCGAGACGGTCGCTCATAGCCATCGACGTGGCATTCCACACTACTTGTTTCAAACAGCTGCTGCTGCCTGCATACCGTTCTACCTTCTTATCAACGATGACACACCGGTGTACCCCGACACAGAAGATCCTAATGGGTTCCTCAAGTACCTGGACGGTAATACAGCGCTGGATGGACGCCGAGAAACACCACAGGAAATGAAGAGCCATTTCGCCCCAATCACAAAACTATTCCCGTTGTCCGCCGGCATTATAGTCAATTCGATGAGGGATCTGGAGGAAAGAGTGGTGAAAAGAATAGCACAAGACCCGGTCGGGCAACACCTGAGTTTGTTCTTCGTTGGACCGCTTCTAACACCGGATCCTAGTCGCGTTGGGTTGTCCGCGGAAACGGAGCTCTCTGTCGATATTGAAGAGTGGCTGGATGACAAAATCGAGAACTCGGTGGTCTATGCCTCGCTCGGGACGGTGGGCCAACCCTCAGCAGATACCATCATGGAGATTGGAAGAGGTTTGCTGCTGACACAGAAGCCATTCATCCTTTCTCTAAAGGACAGCAACATTGAACACCTGCCACAGTCTCTCCAGGACCAGCTGTCAAACCGGGACTCCGGGTTTGCCGATAAGCCCTTCCTGGTTCTACCGTGGGTTCCTCAGCGGCAGGTACTCAACCATTCAGCGTGCGCGGTTTTTGTCAGTCATTGTGGATGGAACAGTACATTGGAAGGACTGTGTAGCGGAGTACCGTTTACCTGCTGGCCAATGTTCGGGGACAATATGCTCGACGCGCAGTTGTTGGTCAGGCATGGTGTCGCTGAGATGATGGAAGGGACTGGACTGAAGCCGGCAAGGAAGGTGCTCGGTGAAGAACTTGCAGAGACCGTGCGGAAGGTGGCTGGATGGGACAGTGGAGAAATTTCAAAATACAAAAGGGCGGCGAAGGAATTCAATAAGAAGATTACGGAGCAACCTACCTTTGACCCTGATCGCAGTCAAGAGCAATCCGATGATTTTCAAAGACTTTTAACGTTACTTTGAAAAGGAATTTTCTAAAAAACAAGTTTTGAATACAATAAGCAACGTTTCTTTCCAATTAACATAATTCCATTAACGGGGCGAAATTGTCGAGTCTACAGATGGATTCTGTCTTAAGTTAAGAAAATTACCGTGCAGATTCAGAAAAGGTTTCGCACCTATCTGCGGATGACACGCTTCAGAGCACTACGAAAACTGTCGACCGAAAACATAAACAGTAACGGATCAAAAATTAGACTGAGCGAGTAAAGGATCCACGTTGCTGTAAATAGGTCTTTCGCTGCTATGCGAGGAACGAACAAGGTGTAGTAAACCTGTGCAGGCAATAATATCAGCAGAGTCAGGGCCAGAAATTTCCCATCCTTGTTCGGCTGCGCACTCATGATCAGTGCAGCTCCTGCCAACGGGGAGCGTGCCCGACGAACTCGAGAAAGCGCAACACTCCATAGCATTCTTTCTCGCATGATTTTCTCATCCAGAAAGAAGGGGTAAATAACCACGGTCAGAATGATCGGTGTGTCGAACAACAAAACTTGTATCACGAGCGCCACAGCGCGAGGAATTTTGGTTGATGGCGGACACGCTAGCACTTCATGTGACGGCCGTTCTGTACTGACCGATTCGAAAATCGTCCGGGGGTTATGAACAGGTGAATGTAGAGCCATGTTACGGCGCACACTCTGGTCGACGTCCAGGCGGGATGCAGACGGTGATGGGTTCTGTAGGACAAAGGGTATATGATGGCCCATAACCGATTTACAGCAACGAGCGCGTGGCCATTGTTAATCAGCGCTCCGGTGGTTGCGGTGAAATAACGATGAAATACGCAAAACTGCTCAGGGAAAGAAACGTGTGGATGGAAGACCATGAAAGCATTTAGGGATACAGAGCACCGGTGTAAATCAGGTTTGCGGCACAAAGATTCACCACGTAGTGGCTGAAAGACGTTCGGGCCGGCGAGTATCGATAGATTCTTCAAAATACAAAAGGGCGGCGGAAGGCTTCCGTTTCTTTGTCGCGAAATCCCTAGCAAGTCAAGGTTAGCTGACATGATAACCTTCTCGTCTGAACGATAACAGAATGTGCGAAACCATATTTGAACGACGGGCTGCATTGGTATATCAGAAGACAACTTTTGCGAAAGTGAGACGGTTAGGCATTCGAATTCGGGCATTTGCTTTGCTTTTTGACATTAAAGAAACGTTCTTTCGATCGCCGCCTTTTTAAACATTGATTCACTGGACAGTATGCTTCGATTCATCTCATTGCTGGTGGTTGTGTTTGTGGTACAACTTGTATTCAGTGTGCCTGTTGGACCGAAAGTGGATAAGGATGAAGAACCGCTCTCTGTTCCCATACGGGAAGACCTGTTCGAGGGCGACATTGCCGGAGTCGATGTTGACTCGTTGAAGACTCCAGACGGAATGGTAATGGCCTAAAACCATATTCAGATATTTCGAAAGTCACTTCTGATACCTTTTTTATCTGTTTCGTCGCATTGTCGTCCCGTAGGCCTCCTTCCGTAACGGCATCCTGAGCTCCAGCAGACGATGGCCAGACGGCAAGGTCCCGTATACGGTAGCTGCTGGTTTTTGTGAGTCTGACTGTAAAACTATGAAATGCTGTCCTGATGGAGAACCATGCTCGTTGTGCCCGTAGCCGCCGCTCACCGAGCTGTAGTCAATGGAGCCATCGCAGAGATCAATCGCCAAACGAACGTCGTTCTGACTCCGAGGAAGACTGAAACAAATTACATCCACATTCGGAATGGCGCTCAAAGTACCGGGTATGTTAAACGCCCAACTTTGTATTTGCAGAAGGACTGGCAGTTTTAGTAGGAAGCGTATTTGCATCTCGTATTTTCCAGATGCTACAGTTACGTTGGACAAACTGGGGGCATGCAGGTTGTCAACTTGGAACCTCAAACACCCACTACCGGTGGTAAGACACCGGCATGCATAGTCCATCCAGAAACGCGCGACGCTAACCAAACAAGCTTTTTCTCACCCAAGGTTGCGTCTACCATGGAATTGTAATCCACGAACTCACTCACGCGATCGGCTTTTACCATGAACAGTCGCGAACTGACCGAGACCAATACGTCGAGATGAACTGGAGTAACATCCAGCAAAGTAAGAGCCTTCCAATGTCACTCAATTGTATCCATGCAGCCTGACCTTGGACAGGATAATAAAGTGACAGGAATCAATGCACTGTACGACTTTGGGTTACTCTCTGTATAGGTAACCACAATCAGTTCAACAAGTACGAATCGAACCAGATTACGGCTTTCAAGCAAGCTTATGATTACGGCAGCGTGATGCACTACGGAAAATATGCCTTTGCTATCGACCGGAACGTCTGGACCATTCGTCCCAAGGCCCCCAACCAGAGCAAACCAATCGGTCAACGTACTGGACTGAGCGCTGTGGACATAACAAAGATTAATTCCATGTACCCGAAGAAGAGAAGCACAGTATTACAACAAGTTGAGGCTGGGCAATAAGATCGAGGCATCGCGCCTCATTATCCCTACTTCATGTGGCTCGCTGTTCGTGAAAGTATTTCTGTTGTGCGACGCAAAAGTATTTTCACCCGTATCAAGGTAGAACGGAATGCCCGCGGTCATGGATTACCCGTGGAGGTACATGTGTGCTGAATATCGCTGTCGTGTCCAGATGATTTCACGTTCAGTGGTATTGTGCGACAGTGGCGCATGTATTACATGGGTGGCTGGTAAAAGAAATAGAAAAGAACAAGTAGTGAGGTCATACGGAACACCTGATGACGTCAGTTTATGAGAAGTGACTCAGAAAATTCGGCGGCGGCTCGATCAATCCGAAAATCAAAAATCGAGTGCCCACGTAATCAAATATTGGATGTAATGAAGTAACTAACGGGCAGCGGCTCACTGCCGGGACTTGCCCTTTTCTACTGCCAGTGGCGCACAAAGTTTACATCCCGGTTTCTGTTGTCCGCGGGAAGCTGCGTGATTCTTTTATGTACCGTATGGCCTACCATTTTGCTCCTCTCTCATGCCAGTGAGTCACATGACATGCGCTTGTCAGATCATTACTATCTACGAACTGAGGCATACTGAAGTTTGCCGCGCTCCTATAATAAATCTTGTTTGGTGTCGGAATTTATCATGACTTATGATGTGGATGAAATTGGCGGGTGGCGACCAAACGCAAACTTATCAGTGCGGTAAACTATGCCTCGGTCCATGTGTCATATACGTCTAGCTCTATAGTAATCATATGCATGTGGGCAACGGCTGCTTGATTAATTGAGGAAATCGCGTTGCCTCACACTGCGGACAGCGCTGTACAACAGACGAATATGCATCACTTCCGTCTTGAGCTACAAGATGGCGTACAAAACGGTTCTTCTGTCATAAACTTTGACCGTTTTACTGCCTTGGTCCGTGAAGTTCACTTATCGTGCGACGTCTGTGCAACATCGTTGAGTCTGAGATGCGGCTTTGGCAGTGATATTCCGTGGATAGTACAATTGTTTTCTCCTGCTGGCGGGTTTCCACTGTGACTCTTCGTACGATGCTAAAAGCCGGAAGATCATGTGTGTCCATCACTTCACTAATCTTCTTCGTGGGCGTACTAGGCCGGGGGCACAGGTTCAAGTGCCCGACATCGTCTGGAACGGTTTCTCATGATTCTTCCTACAGGCTGAATTGGATCTGTCATAACGGAACCAACTGGGCCACGCAAGGCACGTGCGACTTCGGCTACATCGTAAGTTCATTTTGTTGTCAATTTTTAAACTTGTCATCTGATCCGGCATGTCGTTGGGTACTATTAATAGATGCGCATGTATTCGGCATCTTTGTAGTACAACGATCGGACGCGAATATGCGAGTGGCCCAACGCGGATATTGCTACCTTTGCTAATGGTATGTAGCACTTTCTTCGCACTTTGATGAGCATGTGCTTTGTCCACCCAACATATATACTGTAATGAATCAATATATCTTTATGACAGATGTCGCCGGTCGTAACCTTTCTACCGCATTACCGGCTACAGTATGGCCGCTTGCCGGTGCATTCTTCAAGGACCAGGAGGCCAAGTCTCAGGCTGACAAGGGATTTACACCAGTCGCTCCACTCCAACTCTAGAAGCAATAAGATGGAAGAATAGAAAAGGGTTCACTCCATAAAACAGAGCAGACGGTATCGGCGGAACTAACTCCTGGACGCCACTGCGAAATTCGGGAACAGAGGAACTATTGTCGTACACTAGCGTACAAGTCTGGTGCGATGACGTAATACTATTGATTGAGACTTTTTCATTGACAATGAGGTGAACGGCTGATCGGATTTGACGTCGTTGCCGCTCCAAATTGCGCACCATGAAGTACCACAGCTACGAGACAGCAAACTATCTGGCGAACCACACACACTCTTCGCCGATCAGCTGATCGCCTCCTTGTCAATCAGGGATAAAATAAGAGTGCATTATGTCAAAGCGGTTTGGTTACGTCATTGGGACGGAGCCGTACGGCCATTGTATCCCTGTTCCCGAATTTTGTAGTGGCGTCCAAAAATTATTTCCGCCGATGCTGCCTGCCTGTTTATACTGTGAACTCTCATCTACTTATATAGCGAATTGGTTTCAGAGTTGGAGTGGTCCGACTAGCGTAAATCCCTTGTGAGACTGAACAGGACAATAGAATCAAGCCGGCTGGAGCAGAGACGATCTTGGCCATAAGTGATAAAGAAACATCCGAGCTGCCGATCAAAGACAGAAACTCGTCGGTTAGCAGATATGAGCTGCTGCTATCAAGATGGCAAAACCTTCGAAAAGTCTGGAAGTTGAAGAAGGTCATGGAGTTGAACAAAGAGACTACTCCTTCTGTTCACGATACAGTAAACAAGACAGAAACAACCACACTACCCAGCCAGACTTCGTCCACGTCCAGTGCGATACCGCTGCAAAGAATTCGACCAACCCGGAAGCCATTAGTCGACGCGGACAGCAACTGCAATAAATCACGGTGCAAACTTCCTGATTGCTACTGCGACGTGCTCAACATTCCAAACGGACTGCCGCCAAAAAAGACCCCACAGATTGTAATGGTCACGTGGGACGATTCAGTGAACGGTGGCAACTTCGAGTTTCTGAAGAGGGTGTTCGCCAGAAACCGAACCAATCTAAACGGATGCCCCATAACAGGAACCGTCTTCTTGTCACACAAGTGGACCGACTACAAAATGGTACAAGAGTTGTACAAACGAGGCCATGAGATCGCATCGCATTCCCTGAGGTAATTCATCTGACTATCAATACACTCGTCGCTTGCGTTAATCACTCTTCACTACCGGTAAATTCTTCTATTGACAGCCATACAGACTGCGCAAAATGCAACGAAACAATATGGAGGAATGAAATCTTGGGCCAAGCTTTGATGGTCCATGCCAATGGTGTTAACCGGAGTGACATTGTCGGGATGCGAGCACCGTTTCTGGCAATCGGTGGCGACGCCATGTTTCACATGTTATGGAGCAATGGTTTCCTGTACGACTCATCCATACCTTCCCCCCAGACCGACCCGCCCATGTGGCCCTACACATTGGATAATCCCATTCCACACTCTTGCTATGGTACATGTCCCAAATACCGATATCCTGGGCTGTGGGAAGTACCGATGACGGGTGTCGTGGGACTAGGAGGTATTAAATGCTCGATGTATGACGCTTGTGTCATGCCGGAAGACACTGAAGGGCTGACCAAGATCTTCTGGGATAATTTCCTGAAGCACTACAGCACTAATCGAGCGCCGTACCTGCTATCGGCTCACGCGGCGTGGTTTTGGGGGAAGTGGAACAGGCAGAATGCCCTGTCCAATTTCATGGACAAAGCACTGAAGTTGGGCGACGTTTGGTTCGTATCGATCTATCAAGCCTTGAAATGGATGCAGCAACCGACACCGTTAGAAAACTTGTACAGCTTTCAACCATGGCAATGCGCGAAGCCAGAGATTTAGTTTTCTGCTGGACGAGATAAGCCTCGGTGAAATTAGCTCGGCGGAATGAGCTCGCCGATTAAATGGCATGTCAAACTTTATAGACGAAGGCCTTCTGTGCGATGAGATGTCTGCTTTCACGTTAGAAAACTACCTTTCACCAGAAAGGGGTACGGGTAGCTGAACAGAATGCTTGCTGGTCTCAGACTGGACTCCGGGCACCGCAAGAACCATGAAATTCAAATAAAGTCACCGGTACGAAGTATTTTTCCGGTCATTAGTCAAGCGATACAGCTCACAGGTAAGAACGAATGTTAGCTGGATGATGGTTCCGCTTATCGATTCACAGGTCTACAACTGGACAACTCTGTCCAGGAGAACTGTAGTTTTGGTATGCTTGTCCACCACTGCGAACAGGAAACCATGATCGGCCAGAACATTCATCGGGTCCGAGATACCGGAAACTGGGTTCGGCTGGACCACCGGTTTCGTATTCACTGCTGGACCGAGTGGGGCGTACGGTCCATTCTTATCTACTTTTGCAGAATAAACAGCCTTCCTCCAAAACTAGGTTTACCGTTGAAATTTAAGGTAGTCCAAACCGGGTCCTTTACTGATGATCGCTTGGCTATAAATTCGTGAAAGAAACAAAATTCGTGAAAGAAACGGTCTGGATCAGCAGTAACATGCGTGAGGTTTTCGTGGTTCGGATCTAACACGATCATAACTATGGCTGTAGCCGCTCGCTGGTTGCTATTAGTAGGAACTTTCATGGCTTATACTGTATTTGGACTTCTCACTGGAGACGAAAAAGATTTCTGTAATCGCGATATTCGGTAGAGAGCAGCAAGTAGTTTTGAGCGCGTCTGAGCTGTCTAAAGAGCGCGGGACGCCACAGTAGGCACGCTAGTCTGAAGGAGTCGGTGCGAAGAGCCCTCGTTTCAGCACAAGTTCCGGCGGTTCTGGAACCACTAGGACATTCGCGGGACGATGGACTGAGACCTGATGGAAAGACCATGATACCTTGGAAGAATGAGAAGGAATTAGTTTGGGATGTGACTGTGGTAGATGCATTGGCGAAGTCCTACGTCGGAAAGACAAGCGAGAAGGTGAGAGCTGCCGCCGAAGACGCGGAAGAGAGAAAGATCCAGAAATACCAAGGCATCGCTTCACAGTACCTCTTCGTTCCTTTGGGATTCGAGACTTCCGGATCTTGGGGACCTGCAGCGACGGAATTGATCAACGCGATCGGGAAGAAGCTTGTTGAGTTTTCTTTTGAGACTAGATCTCTTCGATATTTCAAACAGCGCTGGTCTCTTGACATACAGCGAGGTAATGCTTTTTGTGCTATGGGTACTGCGAAGGAGACCAAAGGACTCGAAGAAATATTTTACGTTTTGAATCTTGGGAAGGGAAGAACCGTGTCCACGTAACTTGTTGATTTTGATTTAGTCTCCTGTTTCATTGTGGTCTTCTTTTGAAGAAAAATTTATTTGTTTGAATAAAGCAAATGCCCTTTTGAGCGCGTTGACCGAGTAATGACTTGTTTACACGTATAATAGGTACTACTAGTGAAACTCCGATGGCTTCCCTTTCAAATGGCGATATGATCACAGAACAGAACTACCTCTACACATCGGACTCTTCGCCACCATTCAGCATGGCTTTCTCGTGCTCGTCCAGCATGTTGAGAAGTTTTGAGGCGCTCGGTCGTTTGTCTGGTTGCTTGTCTAGACAAGGCTGGAGAACTCTCTTCAAATGCTCGGGAGCTTCCACCATCGCTTTCGGTAGTGTCTGATCCTGCTTGAAGTTGAGTAGAGTATGTAAGTCGGGGTTCTCCGCACCATACAAGTGCTTTTCGGTGAAGAGCTCGACCAAGGTGGCTCCCAACGACCAGATGTCAGATTTCGGTGTCGGCCTGCGGTACATGCTGTTGCGCTTCGACACAATGACCAGCTCGGGAGCCATGTAGGGTACAGAACCACAGGCGTCTTTAGTATACAAGGCAAGCATTGTCTGTATTGGAGTGTCGTGGTAGGCATTACTGATACCGAAGTCCGTGACGTATGCTTGCTTGCTGTATTTATCAATCTACACAGCAAACAACCAACTGTAATACAGTTATTCATACCATTGCTGAACAAACACACTTACCAGTATGTTTTGTGGTTTGATGTCCTTATGGATAACATGAGCGTCTTCGTGAAGATACCGTATTGCATCGGCGATTTGCAATGTTATATCGACTTTTTCTCTTCTTGTCATCGGCTAGAAAACGAAACTTTCTACTGTACGACCCGAGATAGCCTTTCTTGGAAACATGAAATTCCTTACCACTTTCCTTTTGAATATGGCCTTGTCGAGGTTGTACCCATCGACGAAGCGCATGACCATGTAAGCGTTCATCTGAACGGGGTCAGATGGATTGAAGGCGACGCCCAGGAACTGCACAATGTGTGGATGCATAAACTGGCTGTGAAACTTTGCTTCGCTCCAAATATCGTACGATGCAGCCACTTCGCCATCTGTGTTCCCTTGCATGTCTTTCATGTTATCCATCTTGATAACTTTGACAGCGCAGTAGGCCGCGTTCCATCTTACTCGATAGACGGTGGCGAACCCACCGGCGCCAATTTTTGTCCACTCTTTCAGCTGATCAAACGGTATAGTTTTGGCGTAACCTGCAAGCAACAGACATGGGACTCGAGTCGTCGGACTTCGGTGCGGAAAACCGGTATACCCTCTCTTGAGAAATTACTGTGGCTTACTCTGCAGTTGGGACATCACAGATGAGACTTTCGAGTCCTCGCTGGATACAGACAGGGACGTTGCCAGTGGCAGCTTGACGGTCGAATTTATTTCACCATCGTTTTCTGCATCAGATCCATTCTGCAGGTTGAGCACTGGCTTCCCGGAATTTTGCCTTGATATTCTCTTATCAACGGCGTCTTCTTCTCCGCTCTGTGAAAAACTGTCATAAGTGGGCCAGCTTTTCTGGTCGGATTCCGGATGAGAACTGCCCTTTTGGCCGAGATCCCGGTACTGTGGTTGGTCTCTGTGACTGTGAACGCCAACGCCATTTTGAGGTAGTCTTATAAGGGTCTTGTCATCGTCGCTTGTTACGGTCAACAATTTGGGATTGACATCCATTTCCACGTGCCCAACACGGACAGTAAGGAAACAGTCCGGTCTGGCGGTGATGACATAACAACTACAGCCAATATGTGTGACCACGCCTTCTTTTCCAAGTACTGTCACCATCTTTTCATTCCATCCACCATACACTTCGGATGACTGGAGGTGTTTGAACGTCGATTTGTTGGACGAGAGGTCAAGACGGCTTCCAACCTGGGCCAGTTTCCCGTCGGCGCATTCAACTATAGCAAGAAGGTACTACTCAGTCAACTGGCTTGATATAAATAGTTGAGCACATTCCGTAAGGTAGACGTGCGCGATTACCGGTGGTAACTTTGCGTAGAGCTTGTGCATCTATTAGCCACTCCTGACCGGCAATGACGACAACAGGATCGCATTTGTGATCATAGTACTTCAGCACACCAGGCTGACCGAGCAGTTGGTCCATGTTGCTGTCGTAGTCACCAAATCTACTTTGACACTGCGCCACAGTTTCTCGATCAGAAAACAGGCGAACAACGTCTCCAGCGCTCATCATAGTTCCATCGATGTCATGAGTATTGTAGTCGTCTGCAACTTCATCACATTAACGCTCCGCTTTGGAGAATTAGGACGCTTATTGTTGACGGCTCTACCTTGAGACAGTCTTTTCACCACTTTCGGGTTGACATATCTTAGCCGGTTGTCGTTGTCGCTAGTGACCAGGCGGAAATACCCAAAGTCGACAGCGAGTACTCCGTCCTGGCTGATACTTCTTACAATCCCACGCTGTCCCGACACATTCTCCAGACTGTCCAGCCAGCCACCGATGTCTTTTTGGAGCTTTCTCACAGCGACCTTGTCAGGATGAAGTAGGACGATACTTCCTACTTGTAGGAGCTGATCTTGATTGTCCCAAGACGGATGGTTCTCCACTGTAGGCCCGCTTGGCTCTAGCCATTGCTGGGCATCTTTCAATAAGCTTCGTAATAGTGGAGTCGTGTGGCAGTTCTCTGCGAAAAGCTCGAATACTCGAAAAGTTCGGCCACAGTTTTCTCGCTATTCGTATTCAAAAGTTTTACCCTTCAATGCTGTAATTTTCTTTCGTATTTCCGCTCGTTGTCCATCGGTTATGCTCTGCATCAAAATATCACAAAAAGCTTCGTTTCCACTCAGATAGGCAACGCGACAAGCATTCAACAGTTGATCGATTGTGTAAACTTGCGAGCGTTCCTCAGCCAACAGTAACCATCCTGCGTCCCAATTTCCTGTTCTCGCAGCGTACGTCAGGGCAATCCACCCATCGGTATCTTGCTGGTCCAGATGACATTGCTCGTTCTCCAGGATCGTTTGAATAATTTCCAGCCGATCCTCATCCGGGCCTTTATGATCAGTTGACAACGCCACCATCAACGGCGTCTGTTGCTCAAGGGTTGTTTGTGAGTTGATATGGGTGAGCGGGTGGTTGAGCAGTTCTCGGACAGCAGCAGGGTTCAGATACTGAGCAGCCAGGTGTAGCGCTGTCAGACCCGCTGCCCGAGCGTTCGCGTCCGTTCCTCGTGTTTCGAGGACCTGTCGAAGCAGCTCCATGTTTCCAGTCACAACCGCGACGTGGATGGGTTTCAGTCCAGAAGCGTCCAGAGTGAGGTCGGGTCGGGAACTTTGAAGCAGACTGATAACTTTCTCATGACGCACTGCATTTGTGTCAAGGAGTAGCTCCAACAGTTCGGCGGCTAGTGATGGGGTAAGGTCTTCCGCTGGCTGCGAACTCGACTCCTTTGAATAGTCAGGAGTAGGTAAGTGGCTATGTGAAGGAATGACCTCAGGCGCTGCCTTTATTTGTCGAAGCGTATTCATCCGCACGGGTAACGGCTTAGATGAATTGGTCCCCCTGCCCGACTGCAACTGCGAAGTCCGAGCGCCCATTTTTCTGTGTCCAGGTACAGGAAACAAGATTTTGATGAGAGGAATGTCAGCTCGACTATTTTCAAGTACGGTTGCAGATTGATAGGCTCATAAAAGTGCTGGGTGGAAACATATTCAAGAATTAGTTTTGTTCTGAGGTGTTTGGTCACATTTGGTCACAATTTCCATTGAATTTCTTAAATTGCGTTCTTCACAGACCCAACATACCGAATGCGCGACCACTTATCGTACGGAAGGGTAGATACTCCTGTCAACAACAAAGCCGTTACTGATACCTTATCTACCTCAATTAATCAGACTCGGTGTGCACTTCCGCAAATGATGGTGAGTCATACAAGCTTTGTCCGGCTGACTTCCGGGTCCCTGCTTTCTGCAAAAGACATGAGCACAAACCTCACCCTACCATACCTGCATGACTTGCTAATGCACATTCTCGGGGCATTGTGCGTCAAAACAGTGGAAAGCTCCCTATAAGGATGCGATTGTCGATCTTGCCAGAAAATCTTTGTCGCCCTACAGAGCGCGTAGCCTGAGTATGATACATGGTCATCAACTCGGGGATTTCTTTACACTGAGTGAAATTATCAACAGTATTAACAGTATCAACAGTATTCGGTATTCGGCTCCGCATGCTGCCCGCACTACCTAAATGCCTCGCATACTTCCATTTGGAGATTTCACACCACCAAAACCTTCGCCTACTACCTTTTAATAACTGACGGTATTGACAATGCGACTTACTCTGCGCACTACATAACGCTAAAATCTGGGAAAATATGGCCGCTGCCTCGTCCGTCAGCTGGCGTTCTGTCTCTAACTCGAAATTATCGAAGAAATACGGAAGGTGTCATTACAGCGCGAAAAGAGGAGCGCGCGGCGGCGGAATCGGACCAAGTCACAGAATAGTGATGAGAATTAACGTTTAGACAAACACCCGACATTAAACTATACGTAGTACAGTACGTGGAATAAGAGTGCGGCGAAAGGTAGTACGCGGATCACTATGGTGGTGCGTAGCTTACAGTAGAATTAAGGTAGTATGCGGAGTATTTAGGTAGCGCGGGTAGCATGCGGAGCCATGCGCAACCGTATTACATAGGTATAAAGTATTCAAGATGGTTCTTTTTCTTAGGCCATTGCATATTTTGCTCTGCATTTCTTTCATCCAAACTCCATTTTGAATTTTTCTGCTCACAAAGATTTCCTTGTACATATTCATGCACATATTGTTGTGTGTGCTGCTGTCATCCGGAGCCATCACCCAACTACTCGAATTCTGATAGATTTTCCGTATACTAATGGGGCTGGAAACTCGGAAATACGACTCAGAGAGAAATGCAATTTAGAAAATCGTTGAGTGGCTTTGTACCTCTGACTAGCACAACAGGTGTACGTCAACACAGTGATAGCATATCGTGTTCGCTGTTTTCTTGGGAAATGAGTCCTTTGCAAACGGACCCGGAGCAGAGGGAGACTTCGCCAGGCGTGGTATGTTCGAGAAGCGTCCATTATGCCCCAGACAATGTGGCCAGCTTCGAGGCAGTGGTCCGTTAATTGAACACGGGCCGGTAGCACTCGGAGTTTGAAAGTAGTTCATTAGTATCACACAGCGCCACCTTTTCCTTACGGTCCAATACTTCCTGCATTTCTGTGCTTATCTGAAATCTGAATCGGCGGAGAGGTTGAATAGAACGAAAGTCAGGAGATGCTTACTCCCGACCATTAGTTTCCTACTGCGGAGCTACGGTACAGGGGTCGCTTTCTTTGTCTTGCTGTATGACTGACCCAGCCAGACTGGGTATGCTGTGAGAAAAGAGTACCTGTCGCGTTAGATGAAGCGCTAGAAGCACTGCACAGTGTTGTGAAGTAAGACACCGTTGAACAATCCTGCCATGTACCAGGCCACACTCCGGCAGCCCGGAAGCTTGCTTCCTGGAGCCCGTAATTGACGGGCGCTAGCGAAGTGCTGCGGCTCGTAGAGCCAAGCTGATGGAGCTAAGCTCAAAATTTATCGTCAGTCATAGCACGGTATGCATAACTTCCTCGATGTCTACCATGCGTCTGAATACTTCCGTATTATGGTTCCCGCAAGGGATAAGCCTAAATCTGGCCGACAATTTCACCAATGGACCCATTGGAAACTTCACTCCTAACGCCACGAGCTGGGGACCGAAACTAGAATCGGCATCTTGGTCTGCTGTACCAGTCTGCTTTCTGATCATCATGCTACTTTCCACCGTTCTGAACGGCGTGGTTTTATACGTGATTGCTCGGGATTCTCACCTAAAGACAGCTTTCAACGTCTACATCGTCAATTTGCTGCTCACCAACCTCGTTCAAACCTTTATCCAAATGCCGCTGAACATTGCCAATTACCTCCGGTCGTACTGGTGGCTGGGCTCTACCGCGTGTACCGTCTTCATCTACGGTTTATCCATCCAAGCAGTGATGGTCTGCTCACACCTCCTCATTACTATGAACCGCATCTGGGCTGTAACGAGCCCTGTCACCTACCGCAATTACCACAAGAAGAGGCTTTCAATTGGACTTTGTGTCTTCATTTGGATCTACGTGCACGCGTTCTTCCTGCCAGGTCTCATCGCTGATGCCCTGTACTACCGTATGCCAACAGAGTATGGTTGTTTCATCAATCCTATGGCACAGCTGGCATCGACGACGGCTATGGAGTGGTGTTTGTTTAAGATTCCGGTACTCCTCATAATCTGCTCGTACCCCTATATTGCGTACAAGTCTCTAAAAGCGCGGAACACCGTTTCGAACCAAGCCAATGCTACGTCGCTGACTGTCGGACGACTCAGGAGGGCTACTAATGACCCGACGGGTGCTCCAGCAGAAAGCTCCAAGCAGGTCTCTGAAACGGCTCCTGATGTGCAAAGGAAGAAGGGTCGCAGAAACCGTCGTGGTGGGTTCGTACTGCTAACTTTGATGACTTTAACCATGATGGTCTTTTGGACACCTTCCCTTGTTTACTACACCGTCATTTCATACATGAGGGTGAACTGGCCGGTTGTCGAACAGGCAGCGAATATCTTGCTCTTACTCGAAACCATCGCGGATCCAATATGCTTTACTTTGGCGCTCAGACGTCTACGGGAAGCCGTGTTGCGCACCCTGCGACGGCGACCTTTGTCGTAACGACTAAAGCCACTCATCTCGTGCTGCCGAATCACCGACGTTCTTCTCTGACTTTTGTTGATAGTGTACCTTTCTTTGCTCATTCCTGTTTTTCATTATGGAACCGAAAACCTGCGGCCTTCTTGCATAATCAAGCTGCGCCGTATGCAGCGCCCTATGCCATACAGCCACGCTTTTAGACATGACCTCTTCGGTTTGTACCTTTGAACCGATTTTTCGCACGCTTCACAATCGTGCTACTGGACGTCGGCCACATCGAATTGATCCCAACAATCGCTCTTGCTGTTGGTCAGTAGCCAAACGCACTACGATCTTTTGTACACGGAGCATTACACTGTCGCTCATAAGTATCTGGGCATCCCTACCTCCGTTCAAAAGTCCATAACTTGCTTCGTCGACGACCGATTTCGACATTTCCAATACTTTTGAATAGATTAATGTTTCTTCTTTACGATCACGTAACTCTTATGCGACCGATAATGGCGCTATCTGAAGGGAGAAGTGTGCTGCGGTAGTTGCTGGCTGGCAACCCCAGAACGGTGCCGAAAACAAGGCCGTCTTAGAGGTTCGTAGGCCGATTGCTGCCAGTTGATCTGTTGTTCAGGTCGCATAAAAGTTACGTGATCGTAAAGAAAAAACATTAATCTATTCAAGAGTTTTGGAAATATCGAAATCGGTCGTCAACGAAGCAAGTTATGGATTTTCGAGCGGAGGTAGGGATGTCCAGATAAGTTATGTATTTTTGAACGAAGACGGGGGTGTGCCCAGTGAGCCAGTGTACGCCAACGTACCAGGCGTCGCATCGGGTCCGAAGTGTAGTAGTGGGCGAGATTGTGAAGCGGGCCTCACATGAAGGTCCCATGGTAAGAAAATCAGCGGACATGCTGACTGCTGATTGAGTGATGCTCTAGCCACAAGACCTTTAGCTTAGGGCTCATTTCACAATTTCTCCCATTTCCACACTTCGGACCTGGAGCGACTCCTGCTTCGTTTAACACACGTGCAATAACGCCAACACATGGTTTTTCCGGGCCCTGGAGCCCCGAGATTTTAGTCATAAATACGACCCATACTCTACCAAAAACAAAACACGGGGTAATTTTTATTTCGAAGTGCAACACGTCAAAATGTTGCCCGCGGTGTTTAACACTTAAACGACCAAGGGGGTACCCCGGTTGCTTGGTGCACCCCAAAAGCCTTGCGGAATGACTTCTGTTGAACCTTTTCGTCTCAAATTTTCGCGTTTGCTTTCAGAAACTTTGTCGCTTCCATTTAAAAAAGACGTGAACTGGCTAGCAGCTTTCTGAAAAATTCGAGAGAATATTTCGGTTTTGACCAAATTTTTACTTAAGAGCTGGCTGACGAAAAGCCTCCTTAACACTCTGAGCACCACGCGATTTCATGCTGTTAGAATACCAAGGGTACAACTCACTTGCGCACCGTTTTAACTGGTCGAGAGAAGGGGGGCGGTACAAAGCGACCAATCAAAATACACCCACGTGAAGTGGCGAACGATACCATATGGAAACAACACTGTGTACCGCCAGTTGACCTGGGTAATGATGCAGTAGATTTACTTTGATATTCGATTTCATTTAGATTTCTTCTCGCTGCAGTCTAGACAAAAAACCATCTGTTTTGCTGATCTATGGACAGAACAAACATGAAGACTACACAGACTGCAAGTGATGATACTTCTTCGCCCAAGACTCCGTGGGCAAAATCGACAGCGAGTTGGCTTCTTTTGCAAAGCTTTCGGTTTGCTTGTGTTGGCCATCTCATCTACTGCTTGATCTGAAGATACTTGGACGCGTGGTACAACGGTCGATACGAATTTCTTCATGCTGAAACTAATACTAGGCGTCGTGGAGCGTCTCAGGAGCTGTCGTTGCATCATCTTCTTACTAACGTCTTGAAGGAACATCCGACGTTTGGTGGGCAACGTGGAATTCCAACCAGGGTTGATCTCGCACCATATGATGTACGCATCGAGCGCTGAGATGTCCAGAATGTCGTAAAACAATGCCATCGGCCAACGACTGGTCTTACGTCGACAACTGTAGTTTCCGGTGAGCTGGTCCAGAGTGTCTACCCCGGCTTTCGTTCGGTTGTACTCCATCACAATTTCAGGCTTCTCTTCTTTCGAACTTTCGTCAATGTCGCTGAAACGTAAAATTACCTTGGACGTCAGATGTTCTGTCATCTGTAAGA
>BDGG01000013.1:672397-743422 GCA_001949185.1 Ramazzottius varieornatus | reverse complement strand
GATTCCTCCTCCTTAACGTCCATACCTTGAAACTCGCAAACCAAGAAGAAAAGCACGAGGCGTACAAGAAACGCTCTTGGAAGTAATTAATTTCATAAATATCTATGAAAAGCGCAACACTTCCGTCAGTTTATTCGATGCACTTGACTAATTTTGATTGTTTTATTGTGCTGACACGTTGTTTCCATGAAGGAGTTTCAGAGCTCACTGATGGCTAATCAATCAAAAAAGCTACTCCATTTTGCACCAGACTGTAACATCAACAACAAATCAACTGATCAAATTCAAGTAACTCATTCAATAATCAACACCATTTCATCAGAGCAATAGTTTCTAGCGTGACAATCATCTTTCCTCTTCCCGAACCACCAGCCACTTCCCCGCCGTGAATTTTCCGTATGTATTCCAGCAGGGCAGGAGGATACATCAGAACAGACTTTGGTCCAGCTCGCGCCATGGATTGCTCAACGTCCTGAAAGCAATCACCGACAACAGTCAAACCTTCGTTCACATTGCAGACAAACAGAAAACGACAAAACACATCAATCCGACTTACGAAAATCTGACTGCAGAGGGCTCTGTAAATGGCGAATCGTGCTTCCCTTCCCTCGAGACCATGCGAAGCCTTCTCCATGAAAAGCAGTAATTTTGGAGGAAGAGTCAATCTGTAATTGCAGAGCTTGATGTTAGAATGCCATATAGAAATCCCATTTGAAAATCGACAAAAACGTACCCTTGATTTCCGAAAGCTGTCTCCAGTTCTCGCTGAGCTTCCATAGTGCACAAAATCCCACAATACCGTACAGAAAGCTTCGAAGAAGATGTTGTCGACGAAGAACAGAGGAAGGCTAAGTGGCTGCGATCGGAAAGCGTAAAATCAAATTTTACATTTTTCGATCGTAACTTTGACTGTGCCACTAGTGGTAGCAGCGTGTATGACGTCATAGACTGCGCCACATAGTGTTTTGTTTCATGCAAGCGCCATATTTCTTTCTGACCACTGGGCAAGCACAGTATTAACGAAACAAACTATGAACTGTAAAGAAAACAGTCTAGTATGCCTTGAATTTTTTCCAAGTCATTGTGTCAAACGATACGCCAGACAGAATTGGATTTGTGTACGAACAGCATTTTACGACTAATTTTTCAGAAAAATTTCACACTTTTTGCCCACTGTTTAGCCGGTGGTCGCTGGGTGGACTGGATAGAGAAATGTAGCTCTCAGTCAAACGTGAAAAAACGAGACGTAAAAGTGGAACAGGAGAGTTTCAACAGCGAGGTAACTGTGCGCCGGACAAGTGAGTTGTACCCTTGGTATTCTAAGTGTTAAAAATTGGACAGAGAGCTAGTACATTGGTACCGTCTTGGAATCTTCAGTATGTTCCATGTTGCGTTACCAGTGGTCGCAGCAAAAACGGAAAGGTCTGGCACTGGGATTCACTTAGTGGCGCATCTTACTCGAGGAATGCGAAGCGTACATGTGGTGATTGACCCGATCTGATCCCACCCCACGATTTCAGCCAGTCAAAAATTGAGGAAGGTGATCTACCCCCTTGTACTCCCAGAGCTCGGAATTGCGCGGTCTTTTAAGTGTTAACAGTATGTTCAAAAGCGCCTTGGGCTGGATGACTTTCATCAGGATCGCGCTTACAGTCAACGTTCGCTTTCAAGGCCACCTTTTTACTTCTCCTTACTTTCGCCTTCGATAAAAATCGATCGCTGGTAGAAACAAGTTTTTTGCTTCGGCACAAAGATGGAAGACTCTGCTGTCCCGCTTCTGGTTGGTTCTGTAATGCTATTGGTTTTAATTATTCAGACATACCGTGCCCCTGATTACCTTAAGATAAATTCAGTATACACGCCTGCTCTAAACGTGGGTAGCGGAGCGAGATTGGTGCTCCTAGATTGATTTAATCGATTGGTCGACTTCAGCCGGCCCGTGCCGCTTTCGCTGAGCTGCCCACCTTTTTGTCCCTGCCCACATTTAGAGCGGGCGCGTGTACCAAAATGTCGGCATTGCTCCCCTGCTAGACTTTGAACCACTGGGTGTGCTGTTATACCTACGTGGGTGCAGTCTTGTAGCCGCCATTTTGAGTCAGATTTCGAACCCAGCAGGTGACCAAGCCGATATTGGACTGTAGAGTGTTTCTCCCACTGGGTTTACTTCACCTGAATCGGAGCTGTTTCTTTGCACTCTTTTGTAGAATTTCTGCGTCGAAGCATTAAAATCTGTCGATGTACCTGCCTCAATTGATAAGTTTTTCAGTGCACCAAAAGTTTTTCCGGAGGTGGAGATATCAATGGATACTGCAAGGACCAGCGCGGACAAGATTTCAGAGGCGAGCATTGTTCCGCCACAGCTGCAGTTTGTCCGTCTTGAATTCTTGATGCCAGTTTGCCATTTGACAGCAGGGCAGAATAACGTCTCTTTCAAACTAGATAGAAGTACAATATCGGTAGATTAGCTACTCTAAAAGGGGGCAGGGCCAAAATCGAATTTTTGACCCGTTACGTAAGAAATTTGGCCCGAAGCCATCAGCCGATCAAGCTGCGATTCACGTCTCCGGACTGCAGCTTGGCCAGCTGTTACTTCTTACGTCAGAGTTAAAACTCGATTTTGGCCCTGCCCCCTTTTACAGTACCTTATTCGCCTACAGTGTATGAATGCCTTTGGGTACCGGCTGCTTGACGCTCTTTCCAACAAGAATTCTTACTTAGTTTCTGTCGAGCCACAAATATCAATTCCGACTTTTAATTTCAGTAATTTTCCGCCATTGATTATTGAGCAAAAATTGCTGGTTCCAGTGCTTAAGTAGCTTGTTTACCGTAAGTAAAAGGAGCCAGTTGAACAGAGACGGCCCATATATCAGCTTTTTTCGCTGAGTGCGTCATTAATACTAATTAAGTCGCGTACAAATAATCAAGTCTGATATAAGTTACACGGCACTAATAAGGAACATCACATCCCGTATTAGTCTTGTAAATAGTGCTGTTAATGGTTTGAACAATATGATTTGGTTTGGTTGAAGCAGTGATTAGCACGCCAAACCGGTTGAATGAAAATGGTTTCTCCCAAAAACCACCAAAGTAGTTTGGTCTAATTTTCGAACCAAACCAATTTAAACCAAACCACATAAACACCGGCTTGAACCGGTTTGCAAATAAATTTCCAATCCATGGTACTTGACGAAATTCTACTGATATCTTCTCCCGCTCGATCAATGCCAAGAGGGCAATCGAAAGAAGTAACCATCGGGGACATGAAGGAATAGTGTGAAAATTGTTGATTTCAGTGCAAAACTAGATCGTTCCGGAGACGGAATGGCAAAAGGTCAAGCCAGACGGTCCATTTTCGCACGAGTCTTAGTGCAGGTTTCCGTGTAAAATTGTCGCTTACCGCAGACCATACTAACCAGTGGTCTATGCGGCTTGGCATAAAATCAAAACCGTTTTACGTACATGGTTTGGTTTGAGATGCAGTATAGTTTGAGGTGATTGGTTCAGGTCTCAAACCACATGAACCGTTCGGACCATTTTCTAAGTGTTCTGCTTTGATTTTTAACAGCTCTAAGTGAACACGTACGAAGAGAAAATATGGGTCAGTAAAGATTGTGGGCCAGGCGGAAAAGTCGGCAAAATGGAAATCCAACGGAGAAAAGTGACAGAAAGTGTGTTAGCGTGAATGAGTCGCGTACGTACATGCTTCCGTATCGCCCTAGCGAAAATGCTAGGTCCATAATTTTTAGTGGCCCATGATTTCTCGGCCTCTGTGTATAGTTCTTTGCGCGGTGACATTCTTGTTCATCTACGTCACTAAGCAGGCTACATATTCTGCCACATGGTTGTCTGCCGTGAATATATTGAACTCAAACCAGTTCCTGCGAGCTTGAGGGAGACACGTAGGAGCCATGAAGCCTGAGGAGCCCAGAGGCGAACAAAAGCTTTAGACCATCGGGAAAACACCGAAATGCGTGAAATCTGCCCTAAGGAATGGAGGAAAGGCCTGTGTAACATACGGTTGGGTTGAACTTAAAACTACTTCGTGGTTTTAGAACTGGGCTGCATGAGTTTCTTCTATTCCATCTTTCACCGCTACCACATATGCACACTTACCGCAGACTATGCGAATATTTCTGCCATGGAGGTCAGCTGGTTGACCGTTCCATTTGTCTGCGTTAGGAAATGACGGGGTTATGCTCTATTATGCCGGTGGAAAGATATCGTGCCTTTTGACTGCCAGTTGGATGGAATAACATGTACGTACTGTACCTTCGTTTTGCTTTGGTGCAGATGTCGGTTGATCCCTGCGGTGGGTAAGTCGATTGTCCTCTCAACAAACTAATTTTCATCTTCGAGTCTACAGTAGTAGCCAAATGCACCAGCAGTACGATACGCAAAAATTGACTTGAAAGTTTGCAGATAACCGGTAGGAGGGGTTTGCTCGGGTAAAAATGGAATGGGATTCAGCCAGAAAACTGATCTTCGTAGCTTATCTCTTGGGCTTTGTCGCCATCTTGCTATCGTCAGTAAGGCTTGTTGGTATTCCAAGCATTTCAATTGCTAGTTTTTTTATTTTGTTCTTGATCATAACGCTTTCTGAACAGGTTTTATTTGAAATTATCTTTACCGACGGCAACAGACGGCCAACCAAAGAAGGCCGGCTTTGCAATAAAGCCCAACGTCATTCTCATTTCCGCCGACGACTTGGTAAGTGATTCTTTGGAAATTTACTCAGCATGTCACTGCTTTACGCCGCTTTATCTTGCCAGGGCTGGAACGACGTTAGCTTTCATGGGTATTTGGAGATCGCAACACCAAACATCGATCGTCTGGCCCACGAAGGAGTAATACTGAATGGCTTCTACGCCCAGTACCTGTGTACTCCATCAAGGTATCAGATATCGGTCCAGCCAAGCTCCGTGAGATAGTAAAGATATTCTGTGCAATTAAATTATAGGTCCGCGTTGATGACTGGCAAGTACCCCATCAGGCATGGTACGTCAAACGGAGATACTGCAGTTGCACAATTCTGAAGCCAAATGCAACAATCACACACCATCTTTGTTTATGCAGGCCTCCAGTACAAAGTTATCAAAAATGGCGAACCGCGCGGGCTGTCTGTGACCGAAAAGATTTTTCCACAGTATCTGAAAGAGCTGGGATATAGCACCCACCTGATCGGCAAGGTAAAGTTCTCTGCTATTGACAGCTGTTATTCAGGCTTGTCGAGTAACGAGTTCCAGCATGTAAGCGCTGTTTTGCAGTGGAATCTGGGATATTACCAGAGAAGGATGCTACCAAGTACGTAAAACAGATGGGTGGGAAAAGATATCATTTGATCGGGGGACTTAGTTATGGACCTACACTGTCTCTCATAAGTATCTGGGCACCCCCATCTTCGTTCAAAAATTCACAACTTCCTTTGTTGTCAACCGATTACGACGATTTAAGGACTCTTTACGAGACTAATGTTTACGCTTTGCGACCACGTGACTCACGTGCCACTCTATCAACAAATCAACTCGTAGTACTCAGCGTACGAACCGCTGGCACTGTCAGCAGTGCGCCGAGTACGAGGTAGTTTCAGAGGTTCGTACGCTGAGTACTACGAGCCGATTTGTTGATAGAATGGCACGTGAGTCACGTGGTCGCAAAGCGTAAACATTAGTCTCGTAAAGAGTCCTTAAATCGTCGTAATCGGTTGACAACGAAGGAAGTTGTGAATATCTGAACGAAGATGGGGGAACCCAGATAATGTAGTTATGAGAGACAGTGTAATGTACGTGATGCTTCTGTAGCATGCCGCGGGTTCGACACATTTTTTGGATACCATGGAACGTCAATAGACTACTACAACTATACCTTCCTGGTAATTTGATTCCTACGAAAAAACCACTGCAACGTGTGGACCAGTTGGCAGGGTTTGCCAACCTGACATTTGAATTTTTGGACAGCCTAAGGATCGTTCGTATGCTGGCTTCGATTTGTGGAACGGTACTCAGCCCGCATATGAATACGTCGGCAAGTACGCAACCACTGCCTTCACGGAAGCTGCTGTTCGACTCATCGAAGACCAGATCCCAACTACAGTAAGTTTTGCGGGGAGAACTGGTTATTTTCCGCGCGAGTTTGTTTTAATTTCATCAGTCCGATTTTTCAACAGCCAATGTTCCTATACTTGTCACATATTGCGCCTCACGTGGCAAGCGGGCCCGACGAGTTTCCGGTGCCACAGGAGTACATTGACCGCTTTCCTCATATCGCACACCCCGGACGAAGGAAATATGCTGGTAGTACCGACCCGAACTTTACACAAGAAGTAACGAAAATCTAATGTTGGTCACTTCTCTTGATAAAGGTATGGTGGCGGCTCTGGATGATTCGGTAGGAGCTGTAGTTCAAGCGCTGGAAAGAAAAGGCATCCTCAACAACACCGTCATTGTTTTCTTTTCGGACAACGGTGGAGGTGCAGCGGAGCAGCTTATGTTCCCACTAAACAAGCCCTCGTTCGGTAGCAATTGGCCGCTACGTGGAGCGAAGAACACACAGTAGGTTCCTTGGTTGTCTCAGTCGCTGTTCGGCGCATTTGGACAATACTGTTACAGATTTGAAGGAGGCGTCAGAGTTGCTGCTGTGGTCTGGAGTTCTTTACTGCGAAAGGCGGGTCGGGTATCGACGGAGTTATACCACATAACCGATCTTCTTCCCACTGTTACCAATCTCGCAGGAGGAGCCGTTGACTCGTCAGCTGGACTAGATGGATTCGATGTGTGGCAATCGATCTCGGAAGATTCGCCGTCGCCGAGGAAGGAGCTCCTGATTCAGACCGACGTCACAAACAACGAGTACGCTTTTCGTTGGAAGGGATATAAACTTTTAAAAGGTCTTTACGTGGACAAAGAAGGACGATCAGCGGACGACTGGTACAGTAACTCTTAGCAAAACTCAGAATGGACTGTAGTACATCATGAAGTTCGCGCAGTGACGTCACAGTACTCGTAGAGTTTACGGATAAGATGATGCATGCAACATACGCTTAATTCGACGTCACTTCGCGGAGTTCATGAAGCATTACAGTGGACATTTTTAGGGCAAAATGTCCGTGTACCCGCTCTTCTTCCCAGGTATGAACCGCCCGGAGGACTAAACACGTCTTTGATCGTCAGCACACCAGGAGCTATCCGCTGTGAAAGTTCCGAAATTCCTTGTGATCCAAATTTGGCGCCATGCCTTTTCGACGTTGTGGTTGACCCTTGTGAACGAAATAACATTGCCGCGGATAACCCTGACGTTGTCGAGTTGATGATGGAGAAACTACTGGCTTACAACAGCACTGCACTGCCATCGATGTTTCTACCTAATGATCCACGCGCTCACCCCGGCCTGCATGGCGGTCTGATGGCTTCGTGGGAGGAATAAACAATTTGTTGTTTGTTTTGATGATTGTCTACTTACTTAAAGATCGAAATGTTTCCAGTTAAACGTAACCAGGCGTACGCGGGGAAAGTGAGGGACTTTGGTGCACGAGTTAGCGCCATCTGGCGGTGCATGAAAGCCTTGTTAGGCAGTAAAGCAATCACTTGCTTGCTGATCTGGTTATCCAAAGGCTTCCATGCACCACCACGGGGTGCTAACCCGGTCGCTGTCATCTCTGAGTATCTCCGCGCATGGCTGACCATCTCGTCGCTCGTACTCCAGATCTCCGGTCGGTACGATGGAGCGCCACATTCACCACCGAGTAAATGACTGTATTTTTACTGTATGATTAATCTATAATATTAATAGACCTGATCTGCCTCGCTGATTTGTCTGGGCCGGTTGGCCCCACGTTTCTCCATAGATTCTTCGAAACAAAGCGTGTATTGGGGTTATAGTTAGTTTCACTTGGCTTACCTTGCTCGCAGCTCGCCAGCCAAGCCCCGGTTTCGTGATTTATTGTTCGGCAATTCGATAGTAAGCTCTATACCACCTGAATAATACGGGGAAACGATAGAACAGGCGATGTGCGACATGCCTCAAACGTGACTGGAGAGACCGCGCTCCCGATAAACACGCTGCGAAATGAAAGGCAGTTCATTCGTTATATCTTTTTGATTCCGGACTTTGACGAGCATACAGTGTCGTTTCGTAAATCTGACCGACACTGGAAGACACATATTATGACAAGATATCAAAAGATAAAACCGTAGACGGAAAAGGCCGAGAAAGGTGCATGATCAATTGACCACCACCATTCGTCTTAGAACGATGTCCGAGAGAGGAACACACGCAATGGCGAAATGGCGGAGAAACGAAAGGTCCCACAGAATACTCTAAACGAAATGAATGAACTCTTTGGCAATGAAACGTTTGGCCATCTCAGTGTTTTCTTTCGTGGTGGAGGCATTAATCGCCCTAAGAGTAAACTCAAGGCCGGTGGAACCAATCGTAAAGCCAGTGCTTAGGCCATGGCCGAATTGATGGGCAAAAGAAGGGTCCGGATGATCTTTGAGGAAGTGTTCCAACCGGTCAGACAGAAGCGGTGTTTTTGGCTTTGATGTCGTCTTGATACTGGGTACATTCAGAGAAGGGGTGAAGGTGTCAACAATAGGTACATTTGTGGGTACGACCGTTGAGACAGGGAGTGGTACAGCGGCCCGCGTTGTAGTCCCTGCAGATAACCTCGCGGGCCGCTCGAAAGAGCTTGTCCGCAGGACGGCCACCTCGGCTGGTCCAGACTTGCGGGACTGCGACAGGGATGAGCAGTTTTGGAACGGCGTAGCGTTTTTGACCGTTTTCCGCTTCGCTACGATATAGCGAAACTGCAGCGGAACTGGGTACACACAGAACTATCCAGAGCGAAGCGATAATGAGCTATAGCGGAAATAGCAGAATTTGAGCTGGAAACTGGTGGAAAAACTGGGTCCTCTCTCAATATTCATGACGTGAAATTCGGGTTTAGCAGACTTTTTCGACATGTTTGGTCTTGTTTCAAGCTTGTATCAATAAGTCGTTACTGCGCTAATCAGTCTCGGTTATGAAAAACAGCCGAAAATCGATGCTTTTTCCAGCACAAGAAAATTTTCTATAGCGATAGCACAGCGGATAGCGGACTCTTGTATCTCAAAGCGGGTCATAGCGAAGCGCTCCAACGTCCTCAAAGCGATAGTAAAGCGGAGAGAACCAAATCCCATAACTGCTCATCCCTGGACTGCGATCGGAGGCAGCTTGTGTAGCAAACGCAGTACACTAATCGGCATAGTGTCTCGGAGTGTGACACTTGAGATATAGGACATCGGACAGCGGGCGATACCATGTGGTCTAGACAGAAGAGATGGAACGCTTGACCAGGAAGGGATGACTTCGACGAGAAGCGAGGATTTGAGACTGAACCAGTCCGCGTCATTAGCGTCGGTGGAAGACAATGCCTCCCGAAATCGGGTATCATATTCGTGAACGGATTTGAGTGGTGTGCGGAGAGATGACACAATGAACCGGCTTTATGGAATGACGCTGGTTTTGAAAGGAGTCTGGGAATGGTCAGTTAGTAGCTAAAGTTTGGTCCGGAGATCGTTGGATGAGGGAGAAATTTGGTAGATGTTGCTTGGCGTTACCGTGAAGACCTCGTCCCGATTATGTGAAGGTAGAGGACTGCTAGTTCCGTCGTCTTCGTTGGTTTGCCTGGCATACTTCCGGCGCCATTTGGAAATGCAGTAGCAACTCAGAACTCCGGCCAAAATGAGGAATACCCCAACAGGCAGCACGACGTAGTACAGATACTCCACTGGAATCGTCCATTTGGGAGCAATAAATTCACGAATATCAGCCATCCGTACCTTTGACGAAAAACCATCCAATGGGTTCTCGCAATTACTGGCTATTGAAAGTAAACTATCTTTCTTACGGATACCAAAGGGTGAGTACCTTGCCAGAATGTTTCAGAATGCACATCGCTCACAAGTGCACCTGCGGCGCACCTTCGGAATCAATCGATGAAAATGCGTCATTCGGGCCGTAGCTCGGTTTTCTCGAGTGCTTGGATGAGTAAGGCTCTGACGAACCTTCTGACTCGTGGACCTAACTGTAAACTGTTAACTGAAAAATTCGAACACAACCCTGTAACTCGTACTCGACTTTTCTTGCTCGAAGTTCTTCCACCGCATGAGACGATTCGCTACTGTTTTCTCGCGCTGTTCGATTTTCCTTGAGATCGAAGTGACTTTAGTCTACAGTGTACTGTCTTGCGCGATCGTAACGCCCTCTGTCGCGTAGCCCCATTGCGTTCATGCCATTGCGAACGGGTATAAAGTAAAACACAGCCGAACGCCAGAAAAAAGATGAAACTTTACGTTCTCATCTGGATAACCTCTAAGTTTCTTATCACAAATTACGAGCTCTTCCGTTGGCAAAATAATAACTCTGACAAAATATTCATGCTAAAAGTGGCTTTACGAGGACGGAAAGTATGCATTTACGTCCTCTTGTATTATCACATTAGAAGGATTTGTAGCATCGGTCAGACATTTGTCGATCACGTCCAGCACGCCGTAAACGCGGCGATCCACTGCGTTCAAATGCGCAGGGCTGAGCACTGGATAAAGGAGATCAGACTGCAGCGACAAGTCCAACAACTCGCTTAACCGCGGTCCGTGAGTCAAATCCAGTAAGCGCTTCAACGTTGACCGCCTTATCAAGCAACACTGATACAGGGGTGCTAAGATGGTGGGCTCATCCGTATTGGCCTTGTTGAAGCTACCAAAAAACGGGCACCTGTTACTTTATTTTCTGTCAATTTTCTACGGTGTACAAAGGTTTTTCCAAGTGGCGCACGGTTGCAGCTATTAAGACAGAAGACGTGCGCTACTTGGGGAAACAATCAAACATGACAGACTCGTTCTTGGAAGTAGCGCACGTTGTCATTCACACAAGCAGGAAGCAAGCACCGCTTGGGGAAGCAATCTTGTCAAGGGTTTCCGCCGAGTTCACAATTATATTCTTGCATTATATAAACTCAATAGGTTTTGTTTCGCAGTGTACGTGACTGTACGAAACCTTAGAGGTAATACAGTACCTTCGCCCATGGTCCAAGTGGATAGGCGAACTTTCATTTCCGAACTCGTAAAACGTTTCATAGTGGTGTCGGTCTAAATTGTTGGCAATATAGTCCAGAACGGCCATGTCGACAATGTCCAGCATTCGTCTCCCGCCATCGTAAGGTTCAATCGTCTTGATGAGACCGCAATAATTCGAGTCCATCTCCCAAGGTGCCAGTTTACTCCGACTATACGAGCGGCGCCAGGGATGTCGCCACGTCATACGCAGGCCGGGTCCCTCATCCTCAGGGAGGAAGGCGCTGAAAGAGGCGGGCAGCAGCTCGGGTGCGCCACAGAGGCCGTGACTGGTGTCGCAATAGTATTTGCATGATCCCGTTAGGCAGATATTGCCAGCAGGGGAGATGTAGAAGGTCTCCCGCAGATTGTCATCGGCCTTATTGCGAATGTCCGTGATTAGGTTGACGTGACGACCGGCCACCGGCGGTGCTCGATGAAAGCCCAATATCCTAAATCAAAATGGAATATCCATCATGACCATCAAAACCGGAGACTGGCGTTCGATATTTCACAGTACAAGTCGACATTTCTGGTTTTCACTCAAGTATGATGATGTCCCCGTCTATTTCAAAAGGGGTGTGCGCAGGGAGCGAGATACAATAACAGGAAAAAATATCGAGGGTGTTATATTAACTTCTAAACTTTGAGAATCAAATCTGGAAATGTACGGGGAATGAGTCAGTGCATATTATAAGAACAACATACTGTAAATATTCGCTGCATCCGCGCAGCACGTCATCGTAAAAGTGAAGCACAACCCGGTCCGGTTCACGGATTTCGCAACCCCTTACGGGGCTGCATCGTGACGTACATGTACGTAATGCGCGAATGCAGCGAATATTTGCAGTATGACAATTTTGTCGGTTTTCCTATAATTCGTGCACATATACGATAGTCTATTACACCTTGTCCGTTTTCATTGTACTACGAGTTTGATTTCAGCACTAGGAACATGATACTGACCGGTCGAGATGGTAGGCCGCAATCTCGCTGTAATGCCGTTCAAAGTAATTGAAGTAGAAATGATTAGGATTGTCCTCCTGGGTGCTGTTTAGGCGAAGAGGTTTGAACAGAGCCTTGCCGCTCCCGTCAAATTCGATAAAAAGTTTGAGCTGCGTGCCGCCATCCTTCATTTCTGCAACCGACAGAAGAGAGCTCATCACCAAGCAAGTAAAAAGTCAAGCGGCAATGCAATTAGCGTTAGACTCTGGCTAGTCTATCTTTGGCTTTCACTTCCCCTACTTTCAGCAATGCCACAGGGAAGACCCAGAAAGCGAAGACTTTTCAATACATCGTTAAGTAACGATCCAGGCAAGTTGATTAGTGGGACAATGGTTCAGAGGGATATCGTGGAAGACAGGTTCATGTATCAATAAATTAAGCTGTATTCAGTGAGAAGCTCGACAAGATCTCCTCTTGCACTAAATGCACACTGACCTGCTCGTTTGATGGCTGCCGTTTGCAGATCTTTGATCACTCCATCGATCGCTGATGTACTTTCGTACAATTGGTACGGTCCCACGCCAGCATGAAACCTATCCCATACCGAGCTTCCCAATGCCGGATAACTGAAAAGCAGAGAACTACATGCTTTCCTCATTAGTAGGAAAAACAGTAAGCAGGTAAATGCGGACGAACATTCACAGCATTGAAAGCCAAAAAGTTTGTAATGCACAACAGAACCGAAATTTTAATTATAACAACGGAACAAAGTCTATTTTTTGATAGAGTCCGATTGTGTTTCCGCGATTGCCTGTTAGAGTACGGCCATTTTTCTACCTTTTGTTTGCAGCATACACTGCCGCCATATTACGATAAGGCGGTATCGACTGCTTCGGCCTGGCATACGGACTGCTGCTGATATTCGCCGTCGCCTTATAATGCCTCCACAACGCCTTGTATTCCTTCCTCTCTAACCTCACGGCATCATTCAAGGGGACATCCGGTGGCGGAAGACTGGTACTGGACTTGACTTGCCCGCCAAACTTCAGGCCGTCCCTGCGTCGATGTGCCAGGGGAGAGCGAAGGACCGGGCGTCCTGGCTTATCAGCATGCTTTACTGCCGTCAACAGTTGATCCGACGAGCTCTTCCGGGATTCACTGGAGGCTGTCCACGGAGCCCAAGGTTCCGTATCCGTTCGGTGTAGCGTCGTCGCACAAGGCACGTCAAAGGTACTTCGGAAGAGGACCGCAATATGCAAGCCGACACTTAAACAGCCCACGGCAATTAATATCATCTTCAGGACATCCTGATAACGCCGCACTCGTCCCGGTCGACGCAGATCAAACACCAAATATTCGTGCCGTGCCATATTATCTCGTTTTGTTTTGCAATTACACAGCCTCAACAACCATCATCAACATCCTCTTGGAGACATCATAAACACGTCATGATTTTCCAATAAAGGAATTTTATTTCCATATTATCAGCAGGATATGAAGAATCAACAGGAAACCGATGATGATGGATATACAGCACAGTATGGCGACATGCAGAATTTGGGTATCATCCTACCAAAGGCATGTTAGACCAAAATGTTGAGCATTCAGCTTTGTGTTCATCAGTCAACACAGACAAGCCTTATCGCCAGAAAAAATCATACAGTCTTTTCCGGTGTGAGCACGAAAAAGAAGCAATTCCAAGCGCAGCCATCGAGAAGAAGGAAACAACATACACAGTGTGACGATGGTTAAAATTAACACAGCCGGCGAACTACGATCTTCCCAGTATGAGGAAATATGTATGGTAATATGGTGTAATACGGTAATGAAGCGGAGTCGACTTGTGGCTTTGCGATAATCGACTACAGCCTTAACTTTTGGCTGGGCTTTCGCTTTTGGTTCATCCCGCGTTAAACTGGCGCTTAACACGGCGTTAGCTTGTTGCTGACGCCGCGGAGAACTCTCAGTACCCATCAAGTCCCGCCCTCCTGCTCTACACCGCTACTGGGTAGACGTAAACTGCCCACTTCATGTAGAATGCTTACGCTCTGCACTTTCGACCGTGGATATCAACAGTATCAAGTACTCCCGTAATCACGCAAAACGATCTGTGCCGTATTTTGGGAGAAAGGCTGGAAAACGAAAGAAAGTTCAAACCAAAAATTGATACAATATTAATACTTCTGTAACTGATTTTAGAGAAGAAATTTGTCTGTTTTTCGGGCTTCTGGTGTGGTATTTTCTGTGCTAGGAAGGACAAGAACCGTACCTAAAATTAGCTTGAACGTCGTTTCCAGTCTGCTCGGCTTTCGCACCGTTGCGGAACCCGTTCTATAATTGCGTAGTGTGGTCTTGACGGGTTAAAAGGATCACTGAGAGAACACTTCCTACATTTACGGTAAAGTCTCTTCCTGTAAAGCATTTAGTCATTTACCAAGAAAGGCCACTGTTTCCCTGAATCAGAACAAAACAGCGTTGAAGTCACTTGAGCAGTCCTCTGTCTGTGTACATGCCAGCTCGACTTCACCACGTACCCACGTTGTGCTGACTTGAATCATGGCTATTCAGCAGGTTTCTTCCGGAGTCAGGTAGCACTTGGACTGCTGAGCTTGCTTGTGGAAAAGACACTTGTCCATGGCTTCTTCAATGCGGCGCCCCCACGACTCTGTCCACTTTGCACCACCGGCACAATGCTTTTCTACCAGACACTCGCCGGACAATTGCCTTTTGTCTTTTGCAAGGCTAATTTATTTTAATTGCTCTTGACTAGCATTGGGCAAGTACACTGCAGTCTGAATTACAACGTTCCTACTGTTTCGCCGAATCGCAGCTCACTTCCTCATTGTTCCACTTCTGCACCCTCTCCAACAGATTCTACTCCATCTGCAGCACAATGACGGCAAAATGAAACCGTTCATCTGACGTGGACACGTCTGTAGAAAATTACCGACATTCCTCTCGATCTCCTCTCGTTGGTCAAACAAACAGGAAAGATTTCGCTAAAGTATCTTGAGCAAAATATTTGCGGGGAAACAGGGAAGGAGAAGCAGAAGTTCTCAAACATTTCTTTGCCTCTCGATTCTTTTCAATATAGCAGTCTGCGTATACTGGACTCGAAACTTCCGGTTTACTCATTGCCCGGTAGCCTTCCGGAATTTCAAAACATTCGGAGTACAACAGCTGTCTTTCTTGGAACGTTTAGCGAAAAGGCGAAAAATATGTACTCGTAGTAATAATCTCAGTTGACAATAAACATTTCACTTATGTCACGAATATGACAAATTCCGGAAAGCGTGAAAAATAGCAGGTATGGAAACACTTTAAAGCCTGATCTGTAGCTATACAGCAGTCAGGCAGCAGACGCCGGCGAAATATGATCGTTTAGCGCGGGTAAAGTGGTGCATGCATCATGCTGATTCGGTGGGAGGAAATACATGTAAACTACTTGGTGGTGGATGGTGTGATGCTCTGTTTGGCTTTCAACTGCAGCGGGCGAACACGGATATGCAATATAGTCGCCATTTCTTTAAGGGCCTCTTGAGATTTCTCCAGCGAGCTGGCCCTACAAACACACAGACATACACAGCATTGTACGCTGTGTTTTCCACTGATCACGCTGCTAAACTTTCCGCTAAACACTGCCACTTCATTTCCGGCTCGACATTCACACGAATGAACACCGATCAACTGTAACATCCATCGCTCACAGTCACCAACCTTCCAGTCCTGACATACTGTTCTCTTTGCAAATGACCCACAGGTGGAAGCCATCTAGTTCCCTGGAGAGAACCATCCAAGCCGGAAACTTTTCCCAATAGACACACCCAGTAAATCAGTTAGCCTAGCAGGGCCGTGCCGTGTTCAATTTATTCGCGGCACGACCCTGCGCGAATGCTGTCCCGAATGCCGTACAGATTACACCAGATCTTTTTCGGAGGTGGCGCACGTCTTAATGATATTGACTGAGAACGTGCGTCACTTGAAAAAAACGATCTTGTCCAGTTCCTTCTTCCAAGCCGTGCACGGTCGCAGTGATATGGGCTGAAAGCGTGCGCCACTTGGGAAACGATCTGCTCAAGATCGTCTGCCGAACTCCCACTTTTTACGAAGGAAAGTGGTTTTTGGATTTCTTACCATTCAGTTTCGGTGAGAAGTGCGGTGACAACTTCAATTTTATCCTCCTCCACAAGTTCGTCGGACACAATGAGGGCTTCGTGGAGTTTGGTGGCGGCGACGACGCGCACACGTGGGTACACGTGGGTCAAGAAGACGCACAGACGCTCCAGTGCTACACCGCGCACCGGCTCGACAAACTGCAACGCCTCCGTGTACCTGAAATCAAAACTCCCGTGATCCGCCAAAAATGGGAAGAATAACAATAACATACGAGCCATTCTTACAATTCTGTCAAAGCGATGACGCGACCGGTACTCTGACTTCTTCGAATATGCTGGACTGTGTCCAAGAGGTCGATGAGGAGCTGCGGCTCGGATGTGTCTAGATCTCCGCAGAACGTGCCACCGGCAAAAATGTGCTTCAGTGCGATTAACGCGGACAGAACCAACCTGCGAAACAAAGCGAGCTTATTTTGCCTCGCCAAATAAACTCAAGAATATCGTTTTTACAATTGGCGCAACCTGTCGGTCAAAAACAGTGAAAACGTGCGCCACGTGGGAAAACCCTATTGTTACTTTTTTCAAGTGGCGCATGCTCTTAGTCGAAAACACCGACTGCGTGCGCGGCTTCAGACAGTGATCTTGTCAAGCCGGTTTGCTGAGCTTTTAGTGATTTTAGTTTGACTTTAGCCATTGTATGATATTTCAGGTTGATTCATTTTACCGTTCTTCCTTCATGGCTGCAGTCATAACGTCTTTCAGGCTTTTCGCTAGCGCGATGACGTCGTCGCGGTTTCGGCCGATGACGTCGCGGTAGTATTTCCGGAAGGCAGCGCTACTGTCTCGCACCGTTGACTCCGTCAGACAGCCCAAGCTGGACAGCAGACCAAACAGAAGGGGAAACTGCAGACCAGGAATGGAGAGAAGATCCATCGCCACCGGGTAAGTGTTCCCACCGGAAAGCCATGCAGCGGAGAAAGCAGGCCCACCGCTCACAGGAACATCAGTGGGAGAAAACTTTTGGAAAGACTGACCGATTTCGGACTTCATATTAAACTCCGGGATGGCTTTCCTGACAGCAGGAAACGTTCAACCTAATTTTGCAATTCGGAGTTTGGTGGACCAGTGAGAAAAATGACTTACGATGTGGTGAGTTGGAGAAGAGTCTGACCGGCACGAGCACGAATATCGGGAATTCCTTCACCGAACAACTGCACCAACCGTTTCACAACAGTATCCATTCTACGAAAAAGCCGTAGAACAATGGCTAAGACAGCCAATTTCAGCAAGAAGAGTACACGCACGACGGTAAATTATGGGGCCAGTAAAAATTATGGGATCCTGTAGTCACTGCTCGCTCGTCATCTTGCGTAACAATTTTGTGGAGTTGGACTTACCTGTTGACTGTGAGAACTTCCGGATGAGTTTTTGCTATCAGCAAGGTGATACTTTTTGTAGTATCGAGAGCTGCTAACCTTACCCTGAAGAAGAAACCGATTCGAAAACATCCACGCAGCTTTTCCTTAAAAGAAAACCAGAAAAGCACCGAACTTACAGTCGGCCGACATTGCCGCGCTTGTCTTCAGTATAGTCTCCCAAACAATCACAGAGAAAATCGAATATCACAGAGGAGAGATCGAGTGACAGCGAACTACCGGGTATCACTTGAACAATTCTGCAACACAGAATAGATAACGTCGGCATATATCTTGTAGAGGTATCAGCATGACAGCCTTTACCTTTCCAGGGAACGACAGCAGTTTCGTCGACAGTCCACCCATCGGGAGTCGGAATGTGTTGCTTTGGGACAAGCCTCAACCACCGCTTGTACCACACCGAGGAGATTCTCTTTGAGGAAAGACACTGGGAAGCAGCTCAGACTCAGAACACAGGAACGCCTGTAAATTTTTCTCAGAATGAGCCCATCTGTGGAAAGAATTCACAAGAAAACTTTTTTAAGATACCTCGTAACTTCAGAAGGCGACTTCGAGCTCTTTAATAAATCTTTGTACGATTTTTGTTCTATCGTAACTGCTGAATCCGTTTCTCCTGCCGAACCTGAGGTACCGAAGGTGCGAAGGAAGCTCTGCAGGGTTAGGACTGCGATTTCCTACAGACACATGGAAAAAATCATGGTCCACGTAAAATTCTGGCAAGAAAGAACTCTTCAATAATAAATACAAAAAGACACACCTGAATTTTGACATTCTCGGTGCCAAGGTTCGCTTCAATCAGATCTAGCATGTGGTCTGCAAAACGCGTGCTCCATTTGATTAAGTGTCAAATATTTAGAGTAATTTGAGAGGCCGGCAAACGGATTCGGGACGATCGTTATGCCAAGTGGCGCAAGCTTCCGAAGTTATTGGCTGAAAGCGTGCGCCACTACGGAAACGATGGCGAATGGATTCGTTTGCTGACGTCCCATTTTGAATGGTACCTATTAATACTGTACCTAGAAGGGTGCTTTTCCCGTGGAAAGGTAGTTGGGCATTGCTGACTCGGGCGATCAGATTCAGAACAGCTTCTCTCAGCAGCTCATGGCCCAACCCTCGAAAGACTTCAGCTGGCTGCATATGGATCAGCTGTGACTCTACCGTGCTGGCCAATTTCTCATCGAACTGACCACATTTGTGCAGTCCTTCACAAAGACAACCCAGCGCAATAATGGCTCCGTGTCGTGTGAAGAGGTGATGGCTTCCCAACCGACTCAAAACTTCAGGTACGACTATAAAAAGCATTAATGTAAATATCGTGGAACATTTTCATTGGGTAATCAGGCGGTCATAGTCAACAACCAGTAGATTCAAACTTACTCCAACAGAAGGAAAGTCATGAACAATGCAAGGACGGAGGCTTCCGCCTCGCGAATTTTTTACCTTTTTGGATGACGTAGTTCGGCGCGATGGGTGTAAGGAGGAATAAACACTGGGCCGATAAGTCCCTCATCGAACTGAAAAAATGGAACGAAGAGTTGATTTTTCGCACTGCGGAAAAAAGCAAAGTCAATTTTGAGCGGGGGGCTTACGCGTTCCAGTGGGCGAAGCGATGTTCGACCAGGAAGTCCAAGATGACTTCGGTGTACTCTTCGAACTGGGCAACCTTCGGTGCCAGTTTCAGGTACGTATTGGTCCTCCTACCCAACGCTTCAAAGTCCAGGATGGGAATGATATCGAGACCATGAGGGAAGGTTCCTTGCCGACCAACGTGCTCTTGGAAGGCGGCCGAAGCTGCTCGTCGACAATTAACGCTACTGTCGAACAGTGCCACCAGCACTAAATGCCTGTAAAACATGACCACAGCTGAATTGTTTCGGGGAAAAAATACCGAGCAGCTGTTTTAGCAAGGAAAAAAATAACTTACTTAGCGATATCCGGAACAAAATTGCGAAGCACTTTAGGCTCATAAGCTCGAGCGAAAGCCCAGCAGACGTAACAAGCCGCATCGCGGACTTGGTTCCCCACAGCAAACGTCCCTTTCAGTTCCTCGTACAGAAGAGACCGCAACACAACGGGTACGACTGAAACAGTGAAATTCAGGAAGCTTGGGCATGACGTGAAAAATACTAGTCTCGCGTCGCGAAAATACTCAGCCCATTTGAGACCCAGGCGAACAAACTCGACACCGTCGTTTCCTAAGTTAACTGGCACACATTTACGATGTTATCGGCCTGAAGCCTGCGCCACTTGGAAAACGATCTTACCAAGCTCCCATTATATTCGTCAAGAAGACCGAACACGGAAAGGACAGCATTCTACTCACCGTCTGAGAACCTAGAAGGTAGCAGCGCGCCTCGTCTGCTAAGTTCAGCCAAGGCCAGGCATCCGCCGTGCCAAGCGTTCTCGGATCGTTCATACGAGAACAAGTCTAGCACGCTGTTCTGGATGTCTTCCGCGAAGCCTCTCGACAACCGCTCAGAAATTCTCCCAACCCTAGAACGACCGAAAAAGGATTTAGATGGGAAATACTGTTGGAAAGCACGCACATGGCCAGCAGAGCTCAAAGCGACCACGTCGGCTGTTTTCCTTCTTGACTGGTTCGTAGTAATCGCTTCAGTCTACTCTTCGTAAAGTGTCTCGGTGGAAAGAATCAAACTTTCCCACCTTTTCCAACTTTACGATGGCGGAACGACAAGTGGAACTTCGGCAAACGATTTCAGCCACATTGTCATCTTAGGTGGTGCACGTTTCCTTGTTATTGGCTGTACGCGTGCGCCACTTGGCACAACGATCTGGATAAAGATCATTTGCTGACGTCTCAAATCCGAAATGGTGCTTTCCGATTGACTTACCCTTTCGCAGCGGACCATCGAACGAATCCATCGACATCCGTCAAACCTCGAAGAAGAAGCTCTAGAAAAAGAAAATGAAATTGAGAATAGTTAACGAAGAGATATTACGCGATGATGTAGTTACCGATGACTTCTTCGATGGATTCTGGTATGTCCACTTCCTGTTCGTCACCCTGGTCCACACCGTTGGTCGTTCCATTTTGGTACGGGTTCTGGCTCGTGATGATAGAGAACTGAGAGGACGTGTCGCCGTTACCGATATGGACTTTCCCACTGGCGATATTCGCCGCCAGACTCTGAAAGCCGCGCTTATATCGCCAGGAAGGTAGCTTGGTGGGGAGGAATGTCAAGCCCAGCCGCTGTAGAGCCTTCATGTAGTACATGCGGGCCAGGCTGAACGGTGACGAGAGAAGGTCCAGCTTGATTAACCTCGGCAGACATTCTTCCGCTGCGAAATTCATCAACAAGAACATGATCTCTTTCTCAAAGAAAAGCACCTTTTAATATCAGATATACCAAGTTTTTCCAACTGATTCCGTGTTCCAGACTTGAAGATGGAAGCGATGGCACGAAGACACCCGGTGACGATATGAGGCTTTCCTATCGCATCATTCTCTGTGGCGGAAAGGAGATCATAAGACTGGATAGTTCGCAAATAACAACGTGTTGAAAGATAGCCAAAGTACCGTCAGCGTTCTGGATGGTCGATAAGAGGAAGTCGACCACAAGCGAGCCGTACAGCGGCAGTCCATCGGGTCGAGTGACGAACCGGGAAAGAAGGTACGCTGCAGCGTCGCTGGTCTTTTCCGGCACGACCACAAAGCGCTCACACACTCGCAAAACTCTCTGCTCAATGCTCCGCTCGGTTCCCTGGTCAGCAGGGTCTGTCAGCTTTTTCAAGTCGAATGGAATCTGCATGGCGATGGACAGCCAGAGAAGAAGCATGTAAAGCTGCTCCCAGTCCTGTCAACCAAACAATGTCAATCAACTACTCAGCGGCAGATGACGTCATACAGAACACTTATAACCCACCGCACATCTTAAAACCGGTTGAAACATTACCAGTGCCGCAACCGGAAGTGCCAAATATTTTGCTTTTGATTTTCTTACCTTTGTTCCATTTGCCAGGGAGTTTTCGATCAGCGTTAATGACTGCTCCACGTCGCTGACATTGTGCGGTAGAAACTTGAGGATGAACTTATAGCCTCTCAACTGTAAGAAGAACAGCAGCATGTGCGGACGAAGTCGACGGATCACAAGAAAGGCGGAGTGTAACGAACATTTGTCAGTAACCGTAAGACAGTCAAGCTCAAGTCGGATGCCTTCTTCTTCTCTGGCATAGTATCGTCAGCGAAATCTTTGACATATTGGATGAGAGTAGCTATCCAACCACCTGCAAATTCGAAACAGACATCATAAAAGTGTTCTCGTGTTTCGCGCATCAAAAGAAACACATGGTTTACCGAGGTAAGCGTCGAGGAGCTGCGGCTGCTCCTGATACCGGTCCAGAAGATCCTTTAACCGGTAAGTAGAAGCCTCAGATTTGACATCATCCTGGGCAATAACAGGAACGTTGCGGATAAGATCGGCCACAAATGGCTCATCCTCGAAACGCCGTAGGGCAAACGAAGCATGCGTTTCTTCCGAGGCATCCTCGACGTGATGTCCATTCTGTTGATGGCCTCCCTCCGCCCCATCCGTTCCATTCTCTATGATGTCCATGTCCTCCTCCTTAGCCATCCCTCAGCTGAAAGACAACAGTCAAGAAACACAGTATCGTTCAAAAACAGCGGAACAAATCGGCATTTTTCTTCAACGAGAAGAAGATTAATTTAATGCAAAGAAAAAATTTTCGTCTTGGCCAAAACAAGCCAATCAACAATCAATCGATAATTCCATCTTCGAATGAGTTCCAGCTGACTGAATTCCGTTCCAGACTGGATATTGGGTGGAAGTGAATTAGTGGAATCAGCTGCCTCTTTTGACTCGTCCTCTTCATTGATTGTTGATTTGTTTTCGTTTTTGTTTCAGGTCGATTTTTTCCTTCGTTGTTCGCCTGAATCGTCTCTTCTTTTGGCAAACATCCTCGTTCCCCAAGACTGGCAGGACATAATGGTCTGACTTCTAGAACTGGGCTAGTTCGGAAAATACGGCTCCCTGCCTCGAGATGGAGCGTCACAAATGGTTCGTTACACACCTGGTGGTCGTGTTAGTTCAATTCGTAGGTCAAAGCTGGCCTGCCGACGAAGCCATCCGCAAGACTTCCAAAGACGTCTTCGAGCAACGCGACGAGTCGAAGTGGATCGATCCTCAAGCAAAGTTTGCTCTCAAAGACCGGAAAAGGCCTGTGGATTCTTCAGCGGGAGCTGTGGGCGACTACGATGCGGGCAGAAGGGAGGAATGCAACATAGATTGCAGCCGGAACGAAGTCATCATGCTGCGGCATGTCCTTCGGAATTTCGTCTCTACCGTCGACGCTTCGGTAAGCCTGTCTGTTTTACTTGCTTCCGGGGCTTGCAAGATTCTGACGGATGTTTTGGTTGTAGGGGAAGACCGGAGAAAATTTTGACGTGACGGTGAGGATTCGTCGATCACAGCTGGAGGAGTTTAGCCGCCTTTTGGATATGGATTCCCCAATCGCCGCTACGCATTCAGCACCTATCTTGGACGCCTGGAATAGCATTCTGAAAACTATGAGAATGCATCGGGATCCGACAAGCATCGAATCGGTGGAGAACATGTTTGGTGTTCGCCTCAACTTAATTTTTCAGGTAAATACCGAATATATTTCCGGGCTTTTCTTCATTTTCTCGACTTTATTCTCATCTGTTATTCAGGTTGTGGCAATCGTCAGCCTCCCCATCCTCATCATCTTTCTCGAGACAAAGATAAGAATGTCACTGATGGGAATCATCCGCAGAATACTGCAGTACATGCTTTTGCTCTCGTTTCTGTTGAGTTTCCCTTGGACGTGGTATCGACTCTACCAGGTAAAAAGAGACGTCGGCAAATGACGTGGATATGATCGTTTTTCGGAAGTGGCGCACGGTTTCATTTTTCTTGGCTGTAGATTGCGCCACCTGGGAAAGCGATCATGTTCGATTCATTTGACGCCATCTTAATTGACGGTTCGCCGTCTTCCGTCCAGATTACGTTACGAATAGTATCGTAGCGTGTTTTTGTTTTTCAGGAGAAAGTAGCGGAGCAGCAAAGAGGTCTTTTACAGAAAGACTCTCATTGTGGGCCATTATCCGCTGCCCAAATGCTGAAACGTTCCCTAGGCAAAATCTTCTCCATAAATCCTGACGCTTCTCCCTGTGAAAAGTATTACCGAGCGGTTAACGTGGATCCATTTCTCGACGTACCTCCAACCATGGTAAGCATAGGTAGAACCTGCAACGGAATAAGTGATCGGAGTAATTCCAACTTTCGTCTACCATACTGAATTGTAGGCGGTTGCAGTGACGATCACGAATTTCGTCGTAGAGCCTTTGAAGCACATCGGGCGAGCCTTCGGTGAATTCTTTCAAGGCATCTTAGCACCTCTTCCTTTCTACATGTGGCCTTTCGTGATCGTCTTTGTCCTCTTCGTAACGTTCATGCTCATCATCGTTAAGTCCGGCTACCGCGTCCACCTTCCATGGTTCTTCGCGCGGATCGAACCGGGAAACCAACAATCCATACCCATCAGGGACACCCCAAGACGAGGAAATAGTTAGTAAAAATCAAAAATGGCCGGAAACGGATCTTTTTCGCATTGGGCAAACAAACTGGCAAGGTTATTCTCGAGTCACGCACGCTTTTAGTCTTTGAAAGCGTAAGAGTACGCCACTTGGGAAAATAGTCCTGTCCAGCCCTTATTCTGTTTTCTGTCTGCCAATTTTGGAACTTTTTTTTTCCTAGGAATTCTTTTGTTAGTCGATTGAATTTCAGGTAGTCCGCCGCGTATTGAGGACGGATCGAGAGGTAAAATGTCTGATCGAATGCCGCTGCCCAGCTCTTCGAAACTATTCGAAGCTGCTTCAGAAAGCGCGAAGGAGAGATCCTTGGTGGAGGAACGAGGACCAAAGATGGTAGCCTTCCAGGATGAAGCCGAAAGCAGTCACAGTAAGAACGGCAGGTCTTCGAGGAAGAAGGATACACCGAGCACGGGCATCCTCAAGTCGAGGTCAGATACTGAGAGATCCAACGAACGATCTCCACTAGGTAAGAAACCCGCATTCCTTGTTTCGTAGTATGCTTCAGCGCCTCATCGCGCCGAAAGTGGCGTTTGAATGAAATTATCTGAATGTAGATTTTCCGGATTCTGACTGAAGAAAGTGGGGCACTCTGCTCTTCCCGCAGCACTTCGATCAAAGAGTCATTCGAAGGACAAAACCCTCAGCTGTAGAAGTTTTAGTTCAACTAAGTTCTCTTTTCGTATCCGGTTTGCTACAGCCAGTTTTATGTTTTACTCTGATTTCTGCCTATTTCATTTGTAACCCGCAGTTAATTTGTTTGTGTCGGTGCGGTAATTTGCAGTATTTTGCGTGCAGAGTGAACGCGACGCCATAAAATATCAATGACTGGTCTTTCAGACTGACAGACTCAACCTCCGCTCTTTCCGTTTTTGAAGTCCATATACAGACGGCGCCACGCCATATTCATTTTGGAAAATCAGATTCCCGAAACAGGTTGAAGCTGTTTGGCGGCAAAAACACCATGCATGGTTGAGTCGATACCGGAATTTCGACTCGCGTCCTGATCTTTATTTCAGGGCGAGCGTGGTTTATGGAATGCTCCGCATTTTTGCCGTGGTTTCGCAAACCTACCCTACACGGCACTCTGCAGTTTGAGTGGGCTTCGTTGATTGCGTTCAATAGGGTGTGGTCGTTCGTCTTCCTGCTGGTCGTCTTTGAAGTGACGCTCCATTACCTAGGTACTGTCGGAGCGTTGTTGGTCATGATCTGTGGGGTATGTTGAAGACGAAGGAAATCATCAAGAGGCTGCCACCCGAGTCGAAAGTCAGCGTTTTCATGATGAGAATTTATAAAGCAGATGAATGAAGCCAAAGAAAGCAAAATCGAGCGTTCCGTGCAAGGGTATCAGGAAGAAAGTTACGTTAGCACCACCTCCATTATAACTCTCTTGAGAATGTTCCCTGTCGTTCCAAATCGTGAGTCGTGTTCTCACCTTTTTTCAGTCTGCATGACACACGTCTCATTGAAGCAGTTCTGTACTTATTCGTCTGACTAGCGCTTTTACTAGTTGTGGGTTTGGCGCTGATGACATCCGCCAGCAAAACCAAATATGGCTGTCGGCTCTACGTTGCCTTCCATGGCAGAACCGCCCCCGAGTTTTGGTTGGAAGTGAACCACTAACGCCACAGGTTTCCCTATCAGTAAAGACACAGAAGCAAAATAAAATGATTTAATTCGGTGATTTAATTAGGTCGAGCGAAGCAAGGTGCTTCAAAGCCCGAAAGCTGCAATGTTAATTTTGAGTTTGACCACCCACGTGATGGCAGTTTTTAAGACGACCTCGGCGCCACACGTGTTGCGATTGGCTAGGGCATCAACAGGAACCCGTTTTAGTGCATGCGCGTGTGACTGGCTCCTATCACGTAAACACATCGGGAATATGGTTTAAGTTTTACGTCTCCGAAGGTTACATTGTTAGTCCTGTGTTTTGTTTGTAGGCTTCGTTTGGTACAACGGTACCACCACGAGCGCAGCTGGGCTGCATCATGTCCAGCGTGGAATCCACCGCCATCACCTTTGCAGCTCCTCGGCCACCGCTGCCACCGAGCAGCTTCATCCAGAACCATCCCTTCATTTTTGCTGTGTTCGTCTTACATTGTCTGCTGTTTTCGGTCCCTAGTGGACTGCTCGTGTGGCAGGACGGCGGGAGAAAGCTGCTTTGACGAAGCCAGTCTTGTCGACAACGATAATTATTTTCATGATACACCCGTGTTTGCTTGCGTGGTGAGTTCGGCCAAACATGAGTCAGTGGCCAACGGCTGTTTTAGCTGCGGCCAGAATGACGATTAGCCGTTCGGCCATTGTCCACTTGGTGGCTTTGGTCGCTTTGGCCATGGCTAAAGATATCTTGACCGGTATGGAAGTCGTGCACTGATCGGCCAAAGGACGCGGCAAAAACAGTTCAAACTCTGCCAAAACAGGATTTTTTGCTGCCAAAACAGCCGTTGGCCACTGACTGACGTCTGGCCGAACCTACTTCATGCTTGTGGTTCTGTGATCAAACAGCACATTGTGTACACGTGCCTGGCCTAAATGTGGGGATGGAAAAAAATGTGGGCCACGGAGCGAAAGCGATACGGGCCAGCTGTGGTTGACCAATCAACTAAATCAATCGAAGCACAGTCTCTTTCGCTCCGTTCCTCACATTTCTGTCCATCCCCATATTTAGGCCAGGCGCGTGTACGGATGTGCAAGCTGTTTAAGATTCAGACAGAAATGCCAAACTTTAGGGTGCACAGATAAAGGGACAGGTGCTGCAATGATCGGACATACTGTAAGTTGTTTACGCAATGCTGATCTGGGTTTCCGAAACATTTTATATCAGAAGAACTTCGTTAACCGTGCGTGAAAACGGTGTGAATATCTCAGCTTTTCGGCTCTGACAAAGGGATGCTTTGGTCCGTGTCCGGCATTCGATCAGAGCTTCGTTAACGTTGCGGACCTGTCGTGCGAAGGATGTTCCTAAACGTCTGTCTCACATCACTGTTCATCGCGTTGAAAAGAAAAGGATTCAGCGTCGAGGGTAGAATACCCAGCCAGGCGGCAGCGGTGACAAATTCAAACGAATCGGTAGCACCAGCTAACGTCTCTCTGAACACGTGAACATACCAAGACATCCACAGCGTCAGCATTGTATTACAGACATTAAGTTGCCACCGCCAGATGAAAGTCCCACTGTAGCTAAGATGAGTTGCAACGTCACTCATAAGCGCAGCAGCTGATCAGAACTTTGAATAGTTGGGCAGCCACCATGCTTCCCAATGCTAGCCAACCGTAACTCCGATTGCGCTATTTTTCCAAAATAAGGGGAGCTCCGGAAAGCAAAATGTAGTTACACGTCACGAAAGAGGCGGAGCAAGGCCGTAGCTACAGTTGCAAAGTGAACGGGAGTGGCAACTTAATCTCTATATTATAGGGTCAATTATTATTAGGGTCAGAACCAGCATGGCTTGCCGATCCCGTTTTTTCTGACCTACCGCTTTTCAAATATTGTTTCACGGTGATGCCATAACAAACCACACCTATGCTCATGGGTAGCCAGCCGTTTCCCACTGTGAACCCCCAGAACGACGTGGCCCATTCGGGACCCTACCCAGAAAGTCTGAAATCCATCATTCTACTGCGAGCCAGCTCCGACTGGTCACTGTCACGACAATACGCGGCGAAGCTGGGGCGAACTGGCTCCAATCAATGAGTTATGGCTTGATTGAGCGCAGTGGATGATCAATCAAGCTGGGCGATCAACTCACCACGCGAGTTGAACGAATTTCAACTCGAAAAGCAATTTCACTTTCTTCGATTTAACGGTCGCTTTATCTCGCTTCTTTGAAGTAATCCTTCTAGAACGTTTCAGCTTTTGCATATCAATGTGGTTCTGTGCTCATGTTGATGGGCAGGTTTACTGGCCTGTTTGCTAAGGGAGAGGAATCCAGCTGGCAGAGCGTTATTAGTGAAGCGTGTTCTGGATTCACCCAAGGTAAGTCTACAACGGCCGGCCATTCTTCTTTCGACATTGAAGCTGCCAGCTGAACGTCTGCCGCTTCAGGTTCTGCATCGTCACTGCAGGTGAGAGGGGAGTTCCCTTTCCGCATCTTTTGGGCGTTCTATGTCGGTGGAGTTAGCCGAATCCAGGTGGGAAGGAAATCTTTCCGCTGCGGCAACGGCTTTGATCAACTCGCCGAACTCGCGCAAAATGGACAGTCTCAACATGGGCTGGTGCGTCACCTAGCATTTTTCTCTTGCAGGCCTTGAGGAAGTGATACATGGTTTACTACCCACCACAAAGCTCTGTTCCTGCCTCCTGGTCATCCTTAATCGGACAACTCTCACAAGCTCCCGGTGAACCGTAATTAGAAGTGGGAGGAAGAGGTGAGATCTGCTTTATGTCTTTTCGGAAATTTCGTTCGGCTGATTGTTGACTGTCTAGAGTAATCAACAGCGGCACGGCCTTGGCCGCACACATGTGTGCAGAACAAGGCCGTGCCCAGTTCAACACAGCCTGTCAACCCGACAAAGCTTCGACCCGGATCGTTTTCTTGGTTGAACGTGGCAGTCTATCCTGTTTATCTTGTTAACAGCTAAACCGTTTCGTCTTTGTTTCTACAGGGTGCTTTGGGGATGGATGGAGGATGTGTAGAAAACCGGAAAGGGAACTCCCAACCTGACTCACGGGTAAGTCAATGCCTGATGCTCCCAGTCCCCTGATGATAAGACGATCTTCGCTCAACGACAGGCTTGTTCTAGGTCGCGTATTCGGCACATGGGAACATCTCATAAAGACTGGAACACCGTCAGCGTCGTCGGAGCCAACGAGTATCCCTTCGCTGAACTGCAGAACGTTCCCGTGTTTTCTTTAGTGTTTCTTTTGTCGACGCGACACTGTTTCCCTGGACGTCTGGTATCCTTTGAGCTTGATTTTGGTCTGTTGATTTCAGTGTCCTGTTTTGAAATTGCTGTGTTCTATTTTCCAGAACCTAGGGTTGCTTTCGCTTGGATTTTTTTCGAAACCGAAACTTTTTTACGCTGTTGTCTAAGCAGAATTTCGCCTCAGCTTCGGCTGGCAGCTGTTCGGAAGCTTCATCTGAGCTCTGAATAATACAACGACTGAACTTCGACTGAGTTTCGACTAAGCTTCGTATCAGCTCCGGCTGAGTCGTTAAAAGCCCCCCGCGAATGTAGGAGCTGAGGCGAAGTATAAAATGGAAAATCCTTCGCCTCAGTACGACACACCGCTGGGAATTTCTGGATGGGGGGAAGGCCTTCAGCATCCCAAACACATGCTCTGGATGCGGTTTGATTTACCGCAAAATAGATCCGTGTGTAGACAAAACCTATTAGAACAATTCAGCTGCCAACAAACGGCACGCCTGAAAGTTCATTTCAGCCCGCGCTCGTGACGTATGATCTACCGAAGCAATCCCATTTTTTACTCAGCTGTGACATCACTTCAAGGCTTAGGGTTACAGTACCCAGGAGAGCTGGGGAAGGGAGACAAGCGAGCCGCTTGACCTGGGCGTGGCATGCAGAACAGATGAGTCGTATTAGATCACCAACCAGAACGGGGTTTTTCGACCACACATCCCAAGGACGGTAACTACATAACATCTAACCGGGCAAAAGCGGAATACCTGGTAAGTTGAAAACATTCGTGACGATCCAGGTAAATGCCACTCCCCAGATACATTTGGTTTAAGGATTGAGTCTTAGGTAGGCAGCAGGCCAAGTGACGCACCACGTGCGATCGACGGACATGATGATCACTGATCAGATACTGACAGCTAACAGAGTGTAGTCCACGTAGATTCATAACGAACATACAGTGCATGACAAAATACGCTTCAAAAATGGGCGGAGGGTCTCAAATACGGACGAGGAATCAAAATCAGCGTTTAGCCAATGAGCAAATTTGATTTGCTGTGTCAAGCTGGTTCCATTGACACCCATTTTTGAAGCTTATTTTGTCGTTCACTGAAGGACCACGGAGTAGGGCCAGTAACCGAAGTAAGTGTAGCCTGTAATCGTCAGCGGCGTGTCCGGTACACCATCTAGGAAGTCAGCGACCGTCATGTTGAGAACCAAAAAGTTGAATGGCGTTCCTAATTTTGGCTCCATGAGGAAAGCGAGCATTACGGCAAAGTTTGCGGTAACCGTGATGAATACAACCAATATAACCAGAAGCATGAGCCACCATGCCGCACCTTCGTCTGGACGATCTGACGAAACGCCACTGACATTCGAAGATAAGTTAGCGGACTGGGTCGAAAAGTTAACGATGATGGATGAGTTGGATAGCATAGCCGAAACCATTCTGTTACGATATTGTGTGCGGACGCCGGACTGGCGTAGCCACAGTAGAATTTGCAAGTGGTACTGCAGCTTCTGAAGCCCTCGTTGGTGCTTTAAAGGTCACTAACACTTAATCTATCATTGCTCGCTTGTCAACTTTACGCTGTTCAAAAGGGAAATAACTTAGCACGTCAACAAGCACATACATGTGCAGCAGCGTAGAAAGGGTCGTTCTCGAAAACCTTATGATAAGCTGACATTTTGATTATGTTGTTCTCATCAGAAAAACTTACATGATCAGTCTAATCTTCAGCCATGATCGAATGGTGGAATAATCCAACTAGCCAGAGCGGAAGGATCTAAGCATGAATGATTGGATAGCTCCCATTATGCAGTACTTTTTTTAGAAATTAATTGTCGGTTGTTAATCCTTTCGCGGCTGTGCAGCGATGCAGGTGTTATCCTTATAATTAAGCAGCAATCTTAGATGTTTAATGTCACCCGCAGACTTTAGCTGAATCTCCAAGATCGCGCGGGGTGCGGCCATTACTTGTTTGACGCAGCCGCCATAATTCAAAACGTCGATCAGATCTATGTTCGCACCCCTATCGCTAATGAATGGAAGCGACGAGCTTCTTCTAGTGATCGACCAAAGTCACTCTCGCAGCGGTTAGGGCCGTGAAACCAGTCATAAAACTTGCATTTATCGCAAATAGCGGGGGAAGTGCTCACTAACCATATGAACCGCGCTGCGTAGAAAAATAAAGGGAGGCATGCAGAGAGACAATAAGAAGTAAGTAGGAAGCAAGGCTTCCTACTTACTTCCAAGCAGTAATGTCCAAGCAGTAATGTTAATGTAGCGGCCAGAATCGGAGAAGGGTAGGAGAGCAGGAATTTTCGACCTGCGAGCGGTTTTCTTCCTATAACTTAGTGGTTGATTGTCTCACATTTCTCATTCTTTGGCATTCTGTAAGTTGAAGGTTTCATCTAGTGCGGTTCGTGAAAAAGTTTGTCTCGAAAAAACTTCTTCGGCAGTTTCATGGCCTAATCGCAACGAGAGTGGCTTTGGTTCGACACGCACGGGTCAACGGGGACTTCAAATGGTCGAGTTATGGCTGTAGATGGCGCCATCTACCGACTGCGATTCCTATCTTCGTCCAGACGTCTGTTGCGGTTCCACCGTCCAGATTCCCGCGAACTAAAACCAGTGCCGAAATGTAATGGACTCTCCGTCAAAGCTTTTTCGATTTACGTTTTGGTTGGCTGCTCAATTTTTAGATATCCTGCGCACCGAAGATTCGAGCTCCCCTTTCGATGCTCCTCCAGCCCGAACTCGCACCGTGGCGCTCCCAAATCCCGTAAATCGCCTCACTGATCAGCTGTGCTGTTCAATCAGCACAATAGGTTTATACGACTAGGTCTATACGGGCCGAATCGCGGTCGAATGTGCACAAGTCGAATTCCCGAATATTCCGGGAACGATGGTGTATGTGACGTCGAGTTCATAGGGTATCCCAGTACCACTGAAGACAACTTTTCTCGTTGCATCCGAATATCTTGTTCGGAAGGAATGGAGATTCGGTTCCAGAGTAAAGATTTTAGGCCGCAAAATTTACCTTATGAAAAACCCCTGATTAGGTAGTATTCTTGCTTCAGTGGGAATAATCGCTTCACCCGACGCTTTCTGCGCACCTTTAGCGGGCCTGCGGCGTTGTACTGCGGGACTGGATCCAAACCATCCTGTACAAACTACAGCTCATGGTGCGCCAGCTGACCCGGTTGCTAGAACGTTGCCTTGGAAGGTGCCACGTTTTCCGTAAGTATGGTACGGTGCACCGGACGAACTGGGGTACTGTGTACTGAACTCTGAACGCAAGACTGAAAGAACCATCCTAATACGACGCTTGCGTTTCTAGTGGTAAGGTCAACATCGGCTGGCTTTTGTCGGTTCAACTTCTTTGTAGGGCTGGAAGGGGAGAAAAGCAGCACGAAGACGGCACAGCAGTATAGCCTGATCCTAATATTGAACGCAGAGGTGAAATGAAGCTTCCCTATTGATGAACTGCATGTAAAATTTTCTTACAGGTTTCCTTCTTGTCGAAGTATCGATACACTGTAATCTCCCAGACGGTAGTGAATTCGGATTGGCGGATAACATTGCTGGTCGAAGAAGCGTTTGGCTCAGATACGAAGAATGGTGTCGCTGTCGTCATCCAGATCCGGAAACGTCATCACGTCGCACAGATGCGGAGGAGATTTCTGGCAAGAAAGCGACTCAGGCTGTTGTACGCTGGAACAATTTGTCTCAACCTTCTTCTTCACACTCACGCAAAAACACGGTGACTTTACTTCCATGTTTGCTGTATTAGGCCAGGCTAAGTATCTCTGGTTCAATGGCTGCAGAAGTTTTGTGTCATATGAGTGCGCCCTGATATACTGTGATGCTTCGTGAACTTCGCGAAACACGACATCATACGCGTACACTCGAACCCCGGTCCGAAAATTTTGCCCTACCAACACTTAAGGGATCTTTGCGCGTATGATGACGTGCTTCGCGAAGTTCATGAAGCATTACAGTAACTTCCGGGTTCCCAGCTGCGATGCGAGTCAACGCTTCCTGGCTGGGTACAACCATACACGCCAGGTACCTCAAACCCATTCAAAAAACTCGCAGTTCGCTGTCTAAGTGTGCTAATCACTGGGCGAGACCGTGGCTGCTAGTGGAATGATCATGCCCGCATCAATCAAACTTCGGATAGGGAACTGCGTTCTTCGATCCGGATTGCTCGGAGAATCACGCTTGCAGTAGCACCGGTACTACTACAATGCAACCTACTGTCAACCTACTGTCAACCAGAAAATACACTATGCAGCGTCTCCCAGGCGGTTTCGTTACTTCTTCATGAAATTATCAGGTGATAGGGTATGACTTGTCGGCTCACACCAGTCTCACATTGAAAAATCCATATCTCTCTTTTAGCGCGATCGTTTCGTCTCGTTTTTTTGTGTCGATGCTAGTGTTCGTCTACTATCTTTCGCTGCTTCGTTTATGTTAGTTTGTTGCTTCTGCCCTCTCTGTGGAGTTGTTGGCGTGCCCATGGATAAGAGAAAGTTACGGACTATTTTCGAGTATGAATTTCGTCGCGGCACCAACGCAGCACAGACAGCCCGGAATATCAACAATGTGTTTGGTGAAGAAGCCACTAACGAACGTACGGTGGAACGATGGTATGCTCGTTTCCGTTCGAGAGATTTCAGTCTTGAAGATCACCCTCACGGAAGGCCAAAACTGAAAGTGAACAACGACGAGCTGAGAAAGCTGGTGGAGTCCGATCCTTCCCAAACGTCTGCCGTATTGTCTCAACACTTCAATATATCACCCGTGACTATCGATTTGCACCTTCGTCAGATCGGTAAGGTGAAAAAGTTGGAAAAGTGGGTACCTCATAAACTTAGCGCACTCCAGAAAAGGCATTGTGTGGACGTGTGTCTTTCTCTCCTCAACCGTTCCAGAAACGAACCTTTCCTGCATCGAATTGTTACGTGTGATGAGAAGTGGATTCTTTACAACAACCGGAAGCGGAAGAAGGTAATTTTGAGTCCAGGTGAAGTCCCGAAAACTATTCCAAAGCCTGAGCTTCACCAACGCAAGATCATGGTTACTGTTTGGTGGACAATGGAAGGGATAGTGCACTATGACTTTCTTCCTCCTGGCAAAACAAAAGTAGCAGACTACTACTCTCTGGAACTGGAGGAAATGATGAAGAAGCTGACCGTCAAGCAACCAAAGTTGGTCAATCGTGACAAGCCCCTGCTGCTACACGACAACGCAAAAGCTCACTCCGCGAAAAAGACTTCTGCCAAATTACGCGAGCTCGGTCTGGAAACTCTTCCTCATCCACCATACAGTCCTGACTTAGCTCCAACAGATTATCACTTCTTTTTGAATTTTGATAACTTTTTGAGAGGAAGAAAATTTAATTCCGAAGAAGCTGTGAAAAGTGCCTTCGAGAACTTCGCCGGTTCTCTTTCTCTCGAGTTCTTCCGTAAAGGCCTATCTTGTCTGCCGGAAAAATGGCAAAAGTGTGTCGATAGTAATGGTGAATACTTCGATTGAAAAGGATTAGATTCAAACTGGGGAAAGTTGTAATAAGATTTTATGTTGGTGGCCGACAAGTCATACCTTATCACCTGATATTTGCCGGTTTGCCCTTGGTCAAAGCCTAAGAGTTCTTCAGATCAGTACTGGTGCACTGCTCTCAGGCGCGGAAGTATGACTTGTCCCTTTCCGAAGGAAAACATTAATAATTTTTTTCGCAGTTTGTTTCTAATCTTCTCTCTTTTCCTCAATGTATTGTGTTGTCCACTAACACTCCTCTTTTTACGGCAGCAGGAACCAGGTCTATGCGTTGACAACGGAAGGAGAAAGCCGGGTTTGAAGTCAAAGGAGGAAATTATTTTCGCTATTTTTTCAGTTTTTTTTCTCCCGACACTGGTCCCATCAACTTCAAAGCGGATCTTGTCACGCCGTAGACCAATGTTAGGTCTTTATTACAGCCGTCAGGAGTTTTCCCATTGCAGCTTGTGGAATTTGGAAAACAAGCATTTCTGTTTTTGCGGGTGTAAAACCAGCTTTCAAAAGCCGCCACTTTAGTGAGGTAGTCAGAACTAATTTTTTGTCGTCTCACGGACTTCCTGAAAACCTTTGTTGAGATGTTCGGCAGATAAATCAGGCTGTATTTCTGACCAAAGTTGATAAGCGATCGAACTCTCAGAGTTCTCGCGAGGCAAGATTTAGTGTCTGAACTCGCGCCCAAGTTTCCATTCGGATAACTTTGGCACCCCATACAAGAAAAACCCCCGATAGTACTTTTGAAAAGACGTTTACTAGAGTAAGTTCTGCAGACATTGTCAGGTTTTCGAAGAGATTTGAGCGCTCAAAACGTTTGTTTTTCCCAAAGTGACGGGTTTTTCATAAGGCAGACACTTTAGCTAAACTGAATTTACTTCTCGGCGAACACCGAAGATTTGGACATCCATGAGTACGTTCGAAAGCCGAATGATGGTGCATCATATCGCGAAAAGTTTGAGATAAAACACTTCACTCAAACGGAAGAAAACACCTTTTAAATTTGGTGCTCGGAAACGGGGGACAAGTCATAACTTTGCATGGTGTGAAGGCCGTCTATTATCATAATCAGAACACAGCCCACATCCATGCACCATGAGCTTCCTCTGTATACCACCTTATAATGTATTTCCCCGATATCTCCGCGAAGCCTGATACCCATGGCGCCACCTACGAACGTACATGACGTACGGCAAATAGGCGCGTATGTATGGATGACGTACATCCTGTAGGTTGCGCCATGAGTAACGAGGTTCGCGAAGATATCGAGGGAGTACAGTAAGTGATGTGCCTTGTCTGTCTGTCACATCATCGGGCACCGAGACGATGGATGCTGTTCAATTGCCAGTAACCGTACGGTGGCACTTCACGCCGTCACTCTCCATTCACCACTAACTCGACGAGATGCAAGTTATACGGTCCAAAACCACTGCTGTACCGAGTACACTATGCAGCCCGATGGTACAGTACTTCGTAAGCAATAGCGGGCTCCATCTTGCTGCCAACTTCCGACCAATGCTCTTGACTTGCTAACGACAAGTCAACAATAGGTAGCTCGTTGACGACTGCAGTGAACGCATTAAGTAGGTCCGATTGCTGAGAGATGTTGGTCAGCAAGTTGAATCCTCCTGAAACAACAAACACACATATGGGCAGCTGCGTAAGACTGCTGACTGACCAATGCACCGCCATATGGCTTCCAGTAGCTCCTGACAGCATCGATGGCTATTTGCATACACATGCCAACGACTTGGCGTAAAGTAAGCATGATTTGTGTGTAACTTTGCATGGTGTGAAGGCCGTCTATTATCATAATCAAAACACAGCCCACATCCATGCACCATGAGCTTCCTCTGTATAGAAATTCGTTATGAGGATTACCTAGGTTCACATGCATGGCTTCCTTCAGCTCAGCGATGAACATTTGGACGAAAGCACTGAGCAGCTCATTCGCAGGAAAAACTTTCCTTCTGTTTCATCTGCGTAAAGGCCGACTTTAAGGGTAGTGTGCTTTAAGAAGGTGTGAATGATTGTTTCTCCATCCAGTGTAGACTGAACAAGGAAGTGGTTGGTTGAGCATGGGCTCCTCAACAGCGACCTTGTTACGTGCTCGTGCTTGGACATGACTGCTCTGTCGACGTCGCCGCAAGTATCGATAAAGTGTTTGCTCGCTTCACGTCATATCCGTTGGTGTTCGGGTGGGGATTGCTTTCGGCTTATGTCTTCAGAGCTTCCTGAGCCGCATTAATTACAGCCTAAACTCTAAAAATGGACTGCGATATCACGTCTCGATCTGGGGCGTCGAGGTACGGCTACAGTCCGACGCCCGATCAGGAGTATGAAATCTCCAGCTCCAAATCGCATATTTTCCAGTTGGCAACCCGTTCCGTCACCAGCCGGCCCGACACCAGAATGGGCGATTTTCCACTTTTCTCAAGTGAACAAGAGGCCACTTCCTCTCCCAGGTAAGTGTCAGCTATTTGGCCGCATTACTCAGACCATCTTCAGGTTAGACTTGTTATCTTGACTGGCTAATTCGCGAGGCTTTTCTGCCGATGGGCACTTTTGCGGTTACGTCAGGTCGCTCAACGATAACACTGGATTGCTGCCGCGGAATCAGTGACTACGTTGCAGTCACGATGTTGTTTTAACATGTGAAACTCTTCCGACTTTTCGAAAGACCGGCAGACTTCATCGGCAAGGCCGACAGTTCAAAACTGTCATTTAACACTGATTATTTTGTAGTGAGATGGAGCAAAGACAAGCGGGCTGGGACGCCTTCAAACTTCAATCCATAGAAGTGCCAAAGCGCTGTGATAAAATATTCTTCGATGGATTACTACAAGTGTCCAAAGTGGTGGCCTACGTTGTGACATTCTTGCTGATATTTGTGTTAGGAATTACATCCAAATTGTTCATGGTATTACTAACCTCAAATATTCACAATGGAACCCTGCTCACCGAACGCCAAAAATGCGCGGTCATTCCGAGCACCACTGTCCGGCCTGGAAAAATCAACGCAACCGCTACCAACAGATTTATTGATCCCAGCAGCGGGTTCGATAGGGTAATCTGTACGTTATCACGGTCACTGGAAGACAGCATTACCGACAAGACATTTTTCTAAGAATTTCTACATAGGTATTTAAATCTGGTTGTATCTTTTTCTTTCAGCTGATTCGCTCCACAAAGAAAAGTATGTGGCTGTTATTTGGTCCATATGCTTTTGCATATTGACACCGGAAATCATTAACTGGTTATCATGCTTACGGAAAGTGCTTCTTCGGAAGATTCACGGTCCACAGACTAACGCCACCTGGATTATCGTAAGTGAGACATATGAAGAGCACCAGTCACGACAATCTATTGATAATTTCAATTTCCTACGAATAATTCTGAGAGTACGGTGGACTGCAGGCTTTCGTCACGGAGACGCTACACCTGCTCGGGACTCTTTTGTTCCTCTTTGAAGTTCTTCCCAACACCGACATTACATCCGGGTTAATGCTGACCAGTGCTCTGTGTTTCCTACCCACAATACTCGCCATATTCAGCCGCAGCAGAGCAAACTCGTACTTCGCACTACAAATCGTCCTCGATGTAGTAGCGTTCGCCTGTCAGTTCTCTGCTTTACTCTTCGGACTTTTATCGGAAAGTGGGATATACAGCTGGACACTGCCGGTCTCGCTCATACTGATCTCCGTTCGCTGGTGGGAAAATTACGTTTCTACTGACTCACCAATTTCCTTTGTCCGCTGGCTTTCTCGTCATCGCACTAACATCGACCAGACACAGACCAAAATATACTTATTCGTGTCGCTGTGGAAAATCATCGTGGTGTTGGGATGGATTGCTGCCTGGCATGCCCTATCTTCCGGTGAATAAGTGGAGAAATATTTGTTACACAGAGGAAATGAACTTGGAGAACCCGAATTCTTTCCGGAGCTTTCACAATACGCTTTTCTCATGAGCTTTTTAGGCGGAGGTAGACATGGTTTTGGAATTTTTCTACGAATATTTATGCAATGTTATGATCGTAGGATACTATGATGTTAATATATTCGACCTGAAGAATGTTTTTACCGGGACTGGCTCGGTTGAATTGGGCGGAAGGACGGTTAACGGGACGTTCATTGAGCGTCGACAACGTTTTTGGTTCTGGAAGCCCAACGCTGCTTTTCTCCTGATCGCAGTCATCTGTTCCGCAGCGGGCTTCCTGGGGAACATCTGTGCCAAGTATGCTTGCCGTATTCGGATTCACGTCTTCAGCTTCTCCATTCCATTCTCTTTAGTCACTCCGGCGACAGGTCAGTGGACATTTAATACGTGATAAGTCACGTAATGTTTGTTTGTTAGGCAATGTAATGTGTTTACTTGTTTGATGATCGTAGTGTCAGTGGCCATCGCCGTCTGTGAAGCGCTACGCGCTGATCCTTGTGCTATGGATGATGTGCTGCCCAGCTTAGTGGACATTAAGTGCAGTCAATATGGCTACTTGCATATGCTGGAGAGCCAATTCAGCTGGCTGTGGTTCTTGTGGCTAGTCAGCCACTGGTGGACCGTCGCGCACATTTGGTGGCCTGTTCCGGAACGTCGAAAGACAAACCAGTAAGCACTGGTAGAAAAAAAAGTACCAGCGAGGAACACAGTCGAAACTTCCTGGAGTTTTGAAAATACTTCTGAATTCGAGTACGGTCCGTATGCACGATACACGTCGCTGTTAAAAACCATTTCGACAAGAGGGTAAGCGAGAGCTAGCAGGCTGTTTCCTGCAATGCGACTGCCGTAGAAGAATCCTTCAGCATACACTGTACGTGAACGCGTTGTAAGCTTGAAAGCTAAAGCAGGGTGGGCCTGAAGAGCAAGAAGAGAACACTCATTAAGACCGAAGAGGGAAGGAATCAAAGTACCGACTAAACGGCAAACTTTTTGCAGTTTGTTCGCTCTACCGGATTTTGGTAGCTTCCCCTTGGATCTGTCGTCCACCTTGAACCGACTGCGCTCACCAGCTGAATCTTCCCGGAAGACCCTTAACTTCAGCAAGCTCATCGAGCAAAACGAAGGACCGATATCACCGCGCACTAAAGCCAAGGCCAAATTCGAGAAGACCTCCCATCTGTACACCTGCGCCTTTCTCAACGGCACAACAGACCACGATGTGCTGGAAAGCCTCAAGTCCATCCTACTTCTCGACGAAGAACAGTGCGCTCGCCGTAACGCCCTGAAGTTCCTCATCGATACAGATCCCGACTATTTCGAGATGGAATGCCACCTCTTTTTCGAGCACGCTTTCCTCATGGACACACTTCGCGGAGAACGCATGCTGGATCGTCAGGCCGCTCATCTAATCCAAACCTTCGACGAAGCAGCTTCTGCGGTTCACGGGCTGAACATCGAGCTGAGGTCGCCGAAGAAGATTACCACGCCGTATGGGGCACAACTGAAGTGGATATTGCCCGGTGGGAACAGTTGTACAGCGCATCTGAAGGATCCTAACCTGATGCGGACTGGCGACCGATGGTCTCAAGTCATGGCACTCTATTATGTGCTGGGTCACAAGATAATGCAATTGCCTAATGAGCTTGAACGCAAAGAGCACTTTGCCCACAACTCGTTCGTCCTGTTCTGCTCGGGTGCGGTGAGGTTCAAGCCCTCGGCGGTCACTCGACTGCTCGACACCCTCAAGCAAGCCAAACATATTGGAGCAACCACTTGTCGACTGCGACCGACCGGTACCGGTCCCATTGTCTGGTAATTAGTTGCTCTGATTCCTCACGACGTGACTTCGCATCAGAAACTAACCTTCCTAAACGCTTAGACGCATGCAAGAATAAAGGATATTGAATCGTTTCTGCACCAATCGAGATAATATTATGACCTGGAAGAAGCTGTGGAACCATGAGCAACATTTTTCTACGTTACTTTTGTAGGTATCAGATGTTCGAGTACTCCATGCGGTACTGGCTGGACCAAGCTACCGAGCACATGCTCGGTTCTCTGCTGCGAATTCGCGCAGGTTTCACCATGTTCCGCGCCTCAGCTCTAATGGACGACAATGTCACCAAGAAGTTCGCCATGATACCCGAGGACGCCAAAGAGTTCATCCAGTTCCGTCTGGGCAACGAACAATGGCTATGTTCACTCATGGTCAAGAAAGGATACAAAGTGGAGTACTGCGCGGCGGTCGACGTGATGCTGCACGTGCCCGAGACATTCGCGGCATACATCAAAGAGACGCAGAGGGACGTCCCGCTGCAGCTGGCCGCCATGGCCGACATTGTTGGCCAGTACTCTAATGTGCTACATCGGAATGAACATGTCACAATAATTTACATTGGATATCTGATGATGGCGCTGGTGTCGTCCATCTTTGCTTGCGGCACAGTCTTCCTGGTCATCGTGACGTCGCTTGTCGATTTGTTCCAGATGAACATGTTCTTGGCTCTGGCTTCCAACCTTGGACCGGTCTCGATATTTCTGACCATCTGCGTCTTCGGCTCACCAAAACTCCAGGTAGGCCGAACAACCAGTTCAAATCTGCTCCGGTACTGTTGTATACCGACAAAGCTACTGTATATCTGCTGGAAAATGACTGGTCATAGAAAAATACTTGGCACAAGCACTTTCGAGCTGCTAAACCAAGCAGCCCAGTACTGATTGTCGATCAACTCAGCAGTGCTCGGTTTAGCAGCGCATGGATGGGTACAAGGAGAATACAGCGGACTTGTCAGTGCGAAATCGCATGGCGAACTTGTCATCAACAGAAAAAGAGAGAGTAGGCGCTGCACGTTTGACTATCCGCTCTCTTCTCCTTGTATAAGCATTGATAGAAGGCCAGAAAGAAGAGCTTCTTACAGGAGCAATCAGTGAAATTTTTTCGTGTCAGTTTTTCTAGCCAGTTTGCTAGCGAACCCAATATATCAAGACAGGGAAGTATAAACTGGCTTCAAGCTGCAGTTCCCGTTTTTCCCACTTGATGTCCATTGTGAGACTGTACGTACATTGATCATGAGACTGATGTTGGTACGAGTGCTTTTTGGTAGGATATCGTCATGAGGATTTTCAGTGCGGGATACGGACTGGTCATGTTAGCTGTGCTCATCAGTGCCACCGTTCAACTCCACCACTCCTGGTTCTCTGCGTCACCAGTCTCCATCTTCATGGTCGCCTTCATTTTCTCCACCGTCCTTCCCGCCGTCTTCCATCCACAAGAAATGTGGAACATTGCTTTTGCCCCCATCTACTTCATCGCCATACCCACCACCTACCTCTTCACCATCATCCATTCCCTCTGCACGTTCCACCTGGCCAACGGTATCACCAAGCCTGACGAGGACGAACAGATGGCTCGTCAGATCGAACGATGGGAGCAGATTGCCAAAGAAGCCCAAATCGATCCCAATAGTCCCCATGCGCACAAAGTACCGTCCATTGATGTGATTGAGGAGATGAAGAAGTTTCTTCCACATGGGAAGAAAAGTGTCAGTTTCGCTTGTGGGAAATTCTGTGGGATTATTTGTTGTCCTCCACCTGACATCAGTCCGCTGGAAGGACCGTTCGGTGACCTGATAGGAAGGGAACTGTTACAGCTAGGGAAGAAGCTGCAGGTGTTGGAACACCGACTTAGAGCCAGACGGATGGGCTTGCAGGGGTTCAGGCCAAGAGTGCCGCCACCTGACGGACTGAGCATGCCACTGAATATGGCTCCCCAGCAAGACTGGGACCAGATATCCGAAGCCTCAGCCAACTTCTCTGTTTCCACCGTACGGACGGCTGTAAAATCGACGGAAGAATTCTACGAGAAATTCGGGAAGAATGTCAACAATGACAAACTCACCGAATGGCTGCTCTGTAGGTTGCTAATCTCTACTGAACAGAAAACATGACCACGAAAGGACCTACAATAACTTTTCCCAAGAGTACATCACGTCACTCAAGCAAACCTATACACATTACAGCTGGAAAAGTTGTAAAAGCTCGCTTGAGTGACGACCTAATATACTTTTGGGAGAGATTACTGTACTAAGCCTTCATACTGATTCTCAATTCATTATCACCAGAGGACGTTTCCGAATGCCGATTCGACAACGAGCGCAGACCCAGTGCAGTTCCGCAGATACCCGCAGAATAATGGGTAGAATCCCGCTTGGTTAGGACTGTCTAAGGTCAAAATTCGGACCTTTCGGCAGTCTGTTCCTGCAGTTTATCGCGTTACGATTACTAGTAATGTTGGCGTTGAGACATGGTTGAACGGTAACTTTCGTTTCCGTTTTTAGCTTTGACCGATCCATCAGGTCCCGTAGTAATTGAGAACGATCATTGGATGGACGACGAAGACCTGATCCGCGCCGAACCCGAAACACTCGAGGTGATCGAAGCCTCGTTCTGGCGGGAGCTCATCACCACCTACCTTAGCCCACTCGCCGGTACCAATGCTGGTCTCGAAGCTGCCATGGTGGAACAGATGAAGAAGTTCCGCAACAAACTTTCCCTCGGCTTTCTGATGATCAACAGCCTATTCATCCTGATGGTCTTTTTACTTGAACTTCGACGCGACGACTTGTTCATATGGGTCGTCAGTCCCTTCGGAGGAACCGCGAAGAAACCAGTCACCGTGCAAATCGAGCCCACCGGCATCGCCTTCCTTCTGTTCTTCTTCCTGCTAATGCTTGTTCAGTTCGTCGCCATGCTAATGCATCGTTGGGGAACCTTCTCCAACCTTCTTGCAGGGTAGGCAGACTAGGAAAAACTTTTCCAAAATTAATCTTGATATGGAACACCGGTAAACAGTGCTGGGAGGATAACAATTATCCCAAGATTGTTTCCCGCTCCTTCTTTATCATGCACTACAGCTAGTTTTATCAGATTTATCTGTTTTTCAGCACGGAGCTTTCTTGCTGCCGGAATAAGAAGCGTGTCGGTTTCGACTACCTTCGCGAAAACGCCATTCAGGTGGCAAGAGAACTGCAGTCCTTGAAGAACGCCAAAGATTTCGACGCTGAGACTAGTGCCTCGACCATGGATCTTGGCCGAAAAGCAGCGGTGTCCACTCTCGATATCATTTTCCGAAAGCGCTTCTTGGCTATTCAACGAAATGCCGAGCAGCAACCGGCCACTACTGTTGCCATGCCCATGTCTATCCACGAAACCCTTAACGCCAGAAAACTCAACGTTAGAACGCTAGATTCGCGAAGGGGAATTTCGCAGGACCCAATGGAGAAGCCCCATGCCGCACAAGTTTTTCATATCGGACGGAACGATTCGTTTGAAGGTCGGGATGACAGTACATCGTACAGGAGCACGACTTCCTTCTGAGTTGCTTAACACGATTCCGGTATAAATTTCCTATGATGGGATTATAATTTGTCTGACTTGGGCTGCACGTCATTCATTTCATTCTTTCATGGATCTTACAATAACAAGGTGCCAAACAGCGAAATGCGGATGCTGTGTGGCAAACGGGCCGACTACAATGACAGTAATATCTATAGGTAACGCCGTCACGTTAAGATTTTACCGGCCGTAATGCCTGTACAGTACTTCGTGATAATTTACTGATGCTTTACGGGCAAGCAGAGCTGAAGTAATTTGCTTTACCGAGTAATCCAATCACATAACCGAATCCCTGTCCAATAACGTTTCATTTTATTGGAATGAGTATCACATCTTGTATGGCAGTTCGCATTTTGATCAGGCTAGAAGCAAACCTTCGGTTGTCATGTGAATAGCTGAACTTACCCGAATGATGCTTGTACCATGTGGAAGAAGCAATGTCTACCTCGAAACATCCCTTACCAACCCTCAAAGGTTACAGTTGACCGCGCATCCCACGAAACAAGCCTTTTCGGGGTTTCGACAGACCGTTCATCAAGTGACACGCTAAACATATTTGCAAAACCTGGAAAAATAGGGGAATTCCTTCTGGGTTTCCTACTAGTTTTCCAGACTTCGCCAGTTTCCCACAATGGAAATCCACCGTTTTTCTAATAAATCCTCACCCCTTGCAACAGAGAGGAATTCCTGGAAAGGATCGGAATTAGGAATGCATAGCCTTGGCTGCGACGCATTCAGTTAGTGAGAATTATGACTGTATTCCCGTTTACATATATTTCGCTTGTTCTCCTTATCGAATCTTGAAACAACAGCAACTTCCATAACGACACCAAAGCTTCCAGGACGAATATTTAACTTGTTCTATTTTATCGTTTTTTCCACTATTAACATCTACAGAAAAACTGAGAACTACTCGAAGTCCGAAAGCCATTTTCCACAAATGATTGACACCTGGTCACATGATAAAAAAACACCAAGTACTGCGCTCGTAGCCAGGAGCATTATAAATCCTTTAGGTGTTACCCTGTAGGGAAGATCGAAAATTAATATTATTCACTGTACGTCAGAACTTAGTACACTGTCAAAAAATGACTCGGGTAAGTGCAAAGGTCCGAACTGGTTACCGAAGGGGATGCGTTATAACGCGTGCAAACAACTGGGCGTGTCGGCAGAAAGCAATGACACTGCATAGCGCTCAGAACCGTTCCCCACTGCACGATCCAGTTGCCTGTTTGGATGTATGTTTCTCATAACTACGTTCAAGATTTTTTATGGAAGAACTACTACCCCTATCGATCACAAAGATCCTGATTGGCGCCATTCATGACTTTCCATCGTATTTTCTGATAGACGGATTTCTCTTATCAAAAAAGGTCGTTAAACGTAGAGAAAATTTGTCGGTGTCGGGAAATGCAATGCAGATACCAACCACGAGAAAAGTGAACGTGGAAGTGTAGCGTGAGGTTTGTTTCGCGAGACTCACTAATGAGAAAACGCTTGATGAAAGTCATCTACGAGGAGATAAACCACGAAAATTTCGTGATCCCTCAGGTTTCTATTCGGCTGGTGAACCAGCTCGTAATAGTAAGCCGATGGATGGCTACAAAATTCAAAATTGAAAATTGTCCATACAGATCGATTTCTAGCATTAAGGACCAAAGAGGAAGAAGCCATTGAAAGGAAGAACTAGTCGGATTGTGGATTTTCAGTGTGCTTAAGTACACGAGACATTTTGCGATCGAAAGTGCTAATGAATCGTTTACGTAGTTCAACTTCGGATGTTATCTGGTTATTCCACTTTCCTCCCGTCAATCCTTCCTTGGTTTTCTTGAACTTGAGAACGTGATCTGCAAAGAAAAACGACTGTCAAAAGTAAGAAAGTGGTCTGGTTGCGTTACAACAGGCTTACCGTAAAACGACGTGAAGTTCTCCGGGCCGAAAAGCTTCGCAAACCCCACGCTTTTCGTCTTCGTCTTTAAGAGAGCGATAATATCATCGTCAGGGATCAAGACTTTCCACATCAGCTTTCGTGCGTAGTTGTCCATGTCCTTCGCGCTTTCTGCGCTTGCTTCAATCTTGCTTGTCTGACCCATATTGGAGACTTTGGCTGCAGTCGCTGGAACAGAGTGCGGTCGACTGTTGCTGGATCTGCGTTGAATGACCAGTTGATGGCCGGAACTGTAATACGATACTATCATTAGACTGATACACTCGAGGAACCGAACAGAGGTGATTTTCATCTTGTATCTTGGGCTTGCGTGATGGTCTGGAATGTCTCGCTGATTTCAAAATCCGATTGATCACTATGATGAGCCACAAATAAGCAAAGACTTTCATTTCTATTCGAGGAGTTTTCATAGCTAAGCTAATTCTACACTGCATCACGCAATATTATTTTGGCACTCACTTTCAGCTTCCTTCAGCAATTCCTCCCGTTTCCGAACAAATTCCTCAGTCTTCTCTGCAGTATAGTCTTCCGCTGTATCTCCATTCTTACCGCCGCTGTTTTCGCTTGTGCAAAGGAGGCGAACACAATAGCCGAACTGCGCGCAAAATTAATCGAAATTTGGTAAGCCGTTTACCTCCATATTTGGCACTCCCGGAGATGCTGACACTATCCCTGTCTTCGCTGTCGATGAACCTAGTCTCTTCAAGAAACAAACCAAGCACAGAATGGAAGAGTACTGCGGCTGAAGCGGACTGTAAGTTCGCTTACTTTTTCTTCAGTTAGGATCTGTGGAAGGGTGATAATCGCTATCACTGGAATCGGCCTCGTTGAAGATTTCGTCGGGATCCTTTTCTTCGGCATTGCAGGCGTTGATGTGGAGAGGCGATCCAGGCTTTCGTGATGCGCTATCCTCCGAGCGTTGACGTGGCTTCTGAGTGGACTACCAAAGACCCTTATTCAATCCCAAACAACTGTACCAACAAATATTGCAAACTTACCGGAAATTCTGTGTCCAGTTCCTCATCTCCACTAGAAAAGGGAGAGTCCGAGCTCCGTAGCTTTGTGCTTCCAGTACACAATTGAGAGCTGCTTTTCCACTTGAGATGGGTTATGAGACCTGGAGCACTGTCATCGCCGGTGGAGTCTGCCTCTCGTTCAGAAACTTCTGGGGAAGCGACTTGACCTCTCCCCACGGAAACCACACCTGATCTCTCATCGTTCAATTTCTTTCGTTTGGTCTTGTTGTCTTCGGCTCTGTTGACATGTGTCATCCTCGAGGCTGGGGCAGGCTTCCTGTCTGGTCTCTAGAAGAAGACACCGTACAAAGTATCTTCGGAACAGTGAATAATATTCCAGTATTGATACGGATAGAGCGAAGTCTAGCACAAGCGCGTTATCCGCCTAAGACAAGAGCGTTAAATCACAAGTACCTTTCGTTTCTTTTTCTGCTCCTTCGCTGCATTGTCCAGTGTGTCGAACAAAGCGTTCATCCTGTCCTGGTCCTTACTCACATCAATGACCGTTGCTTTGCTGACAGGATAGACATGAGTGTAGAACAAGCGCACCTTCATCCCTTACTGCAATATCTCTTTTTCCTTGAAGGAATTAATTTCTCGAAAAAGAGGCTTTACTATGTCCAGAGTGATCTTGGGCGGTGCTAGAAAGTAGTACACCCCGTAATCGTACTGAAACAGGACCCAGTCTGCAAAGCACAGAAAAATGTAAGTGACTGCTAAGGAAATATCGATAAACGGGAAAGTAATCGGCAAACAGAAAGCTTGGTTTTCTTACACGATTCCTCCCTTGTACGGCTGACTACCGCTTTGAAGTAGTCCGGTATGGGTTTTGACGACTCAGGATCCGAGGTCTTGTAGTCGCGTGGGCGTCTGGTGGCCTTGGTAGGGTTATTCCCCTTTTCACGATGAGACATTACTGCTAAGCAGCGCTCTCTACGAGCTGGTGGTCCAAGTTGAGCGCAAGATTTCTGAAAACTACCACTCCACCTCGGTAAATGTGACAGTTCTTGCCTCCCCCACGGTTACACGAATACCTGAACAAACTTATTTCAATCAACGTTTGTCCTGTAAAGTTTTTGTTGTCTGTTTTAGCACATGGATCTCGCTGGGCAGTTGGAGCTGCTCAGAAAGCGCACGCGCGTTCATGTTTGCTCGATTACAGGAGCAGGGCTGTTGTCGTACACAAGAGGGCTTCTTGCCGGAGTAGGTATAGTAAAACACAGCCAACATCAGACGATATGACGCATCTCGGAAGAAAACCACTTTCGGAGCACTAGTGTTAATTGTGATGTATTTTGTCCGCAGACCGTGACACTAGCGGTATCGGTGACTCTTCTTATCACTGGATTCATTGGCAAAGAAGCGGAACGCGAGATGGCCAGTCCGAGGTGCATCTGCTCCTGCTATTGAAAGTCTGACTGGCTTTAACACCTTGGCTACTACGGAGGATACTCAGTGTCCCAGCGCAGAGTTAAACCGCTGGAAAAAATTTCGTATGGCGTTTCTTTGAACGACATTTTTTCATCTTTCCCTGTAGAAAACATTGGATTAATGTACGGATGAAACAAACGCCGATTATTTTTCCCCATCAGCACAAAAGTATTTTTGTTTTCCGGTTAGATTTTGATTGATGTGGGAATTTAATTTTTTGTGCAAGTTTCGTCCGATGAAAACACCTAAAAAAGAATTGGAAAGACAGCGAAAAAATTCCCTCACAGAATGCAAGCTGTGGATTGTGAGTGCCGACTGTCCGGTGGTCACGAGAAAAATTGTGAACGTTCGGTGTACTGATTCGTTCAGCGGCGCAGTTTGCGGCTACAGGGGGTGGAGCAAACGTGCGGTACCCTGAGATCTGTTATGTGGATGAGCGGTGGTTGGTTGTTAAAGACCACCCCCTCCCCGCTTCAGCCAGTCACAAAGTGGGGTGTCTGATATTTCCCCCTGGTCGCCTGCCGGGGTAGAGTGCCTGGTATCTAGAGGGTTATTCTACTAATGAAAATAGATAATTGAAAATAGCCGAAAACCGGGACTTTTGAATTTTACTATAATAATTAAAATTATGAAATCGAGACGACGAATTTTACTATATAGTAAGATTACAGTAAAATTAGACCCACAAGTCAATAGTAAAATAGGTAATTAAAATCCGTACTTGCAGCAATTAAAATAATTAAAATTTGGAAGAGCTGGGCTTCGAACTTTAATTATGGCAAGATGCCTAGCAAATCCACAGTGAATTGTACCACGAAAATCCCTTAGTAAATATTATCGTCAGCAGAGATCTTCAGGCTCTTCGAGCTTCCTATGGTGTCCTTCAAGAGAGCAGACACAGTGGACATCTCTGCTTTGCCTGCAAAGAAGCGAAGAAACATACAGCACGACAGCATAGCAGGACTTACAGTATGATTCGCCAATGGTTTTCCAAATTGTACAGTCTCGTACGAGTTTACTCTTACTTTTGTAACTAACGTCAAACGGAAACCAGCGAAACCACGTTTGCTGTAGATTCGAGCTTCAATCCGTAGTATCCCACACTCTTTAAATAATCACCCAGCTTCTCCACCGCGACAGAACAACGGCATGCGGTGTGCGGTCAGATTCTTGAGATGGCAAAGAGACCTACAGCTCGCGCTACCAATACCTGAAGAATCCAACTTCCTTTGGGATGAACAAGCTGTTTTCCGAGTCCTTGTTCCGTAATAATCTGAGGACAGCCCTTGCAAACAAACGAGATAGCAGGAAGAAAAGCTGGAGAGTGGTGCGAGAACGGCGTAGAGGACACGAGAAAATACAGACAGAAAATTTTGATGGACATGTGGAATGACATACTATCTGAACAAGATGACATAACAACGGAAACATATCCCTGCTGATTACCCGGTTAATACAAACTTACAGACGGACCATAATTAAAATAATTTCAATTAGAGTTCCAGATGTAATTAAAATTAATAGATAATAGAGGATTCAGCCAATCCAAACCTGCAACAATTAAAATTACGGTTTGAGGAAAAATTTTACTAATTGTAATAGACAATAAAATTCCAAAACCGTTAGTAGAATAACACTGATACCTGCGTGTGCTAGCAGTTACTGTAAATATTCGCTGCTTCCGTGCAGTACGTACACGTACGTGACGATGCACCCCTGTAGGGGGTTGCGCAATCCGTGAAACCGGACCGGGGCTGTACTTCACTTGTGCGATGACGTACTGCGCGGACGCAGCGAATATAATTACAGTACAGCATTTTTCGCACCGCCTGAAAGATACCGTACCAGTGCCGCCATCTGTACCTAGTCAAGATCATGTTCGTTCTCGCTTAAAAGAAATTTTTCCGGTGGAATGCATATGGGTTGTGTTATTTTAAACAGTCAGGGACCGAACGTCCATCTTCAAAGTAATCTTGTTGGAGTTCATGCCAGTTCAATAACAATTTACTATAGCTATGGTACTGTAAAAAATGACTGCAGTACGTCAACGTACACATAAAGTACAACCTCTGTCCGGCTTTACTGCCTGTTCACTCCCCTACGGGAGTGCATCGTCATGTACGTGTACGTACTGCGCTGAAGCAGCGAATTTTGTTGATTTCGTTCGGTTAACCATTTGATTATCATTCATTGTTGACGGTGGGGTCGGCCCGGGTTATTGATTCCCCTCGCTCGATTCGGTTTCGGCTTTGATTAAACCTGCAAGTCCGATCCGGACTCACTGGACGGCTCGACCAGTCGAAGAGTCAAACCAAGTCGATGGCTGACTGACAGGCTGTCATGTGAGATGGTGGTGTGAAACTACAGTCTGACGGTCCAGCCGCGTCATGTCAAAACACTCTCTGGCATGTACTACTGTATATTTGCCTCACGGCTGTTCCATTTCTCCTATTTCAGATATCGTTCCGACCAGCGATGGTCGGAAACCATTGCCTCGAGATCTTCCACATAACGGCTCCTGGATCTGCTTGATTTAGTGTGGTACAGCTATCACCGATGAGGACAGCGAAACAATTCTACCTCGATCGATGGCTCGATTTATCAGCAACTCCAGATCGAACTAATTCACAAACTTGTCAGATAAAATATAATATCAATGGTGGTGGTCTGTATTGGAGTACTTTTCATCATCTTACAATTTTCTGCTGCACGTAGATGGGTAAAATTACTGTACATCTAATAGAACACACCGTTCCGTAAACACGTGAGCAAATTTTAAATCAGCACTGGCAGGAGCAAGTCACGTTGGCTACCGTCAAGTCATCCAGCTCCGATTGATAATTTTCGGCGCGATCAATGAGAAAACAGGTAAAACCGGCAAAACCCAGCAGCATCTGTAAAGGTCATGGAGCTTTCGCGTGTATCGCCAGGAAACTACATATGTAATAAGTGGAAGGCGCCACCTACAGTAACTCCGAAAGAGCGGGTTAATGTTGCGATTCCTGCTACCGACAGGGAATGTGGTCGCACAGTGGTACGCTGCAGAAGCGTCACCAACACTTCTCCTTCTTCCACACAGTAATCCTACGATCGAAGAAGCAATGCGTTTCTCTTAAAATCACGGTTAAGTGCGCTATCTGCTCAAACAGTGTACCTTCTGTCGACTTTCTTGCCGCACAGCAATCAGTTTCTGCCAGAGCGCAATGGATCTCGAACTCTGTAGAAAAGCATCCAAATCCACCATAGTGATAAAACAAAGCTTTCGAGACGGAAATTCTGTCTTACGCTTTCATGGAGAATGGCTGGGAAAACAATAATCAGCCCAAGGGCGGCAACATACATCGACGATTTCATGATAAACTTGATATAATCCATGCAGTTTACAAAAGCTGCTGAGACGAAACACTTGGCAATTTTGCTAAACACTCCAAGAGAGTTGTTGACGGAAAAGCACAACACCTGCATGGAGAAGCAAGAGTCCAAGTCGGCCAAGGCTTGGCTCAATGTCACTTCTTTCAGCGAGAGCGACTTGAGTTTCTTCAGGAAAGTGGCACCGTCTATCGAAGGGCTATCTGTATCGTTTCCGTCCAAGCTTTTCAGCAGATCTTTGATTTGCTTATTAAGAATTACGAAGCATTCAGTGTACTTGGCGCAGACGAAAATGAATACCATGTAAATGGGCAAGACGGAGACTTCACTGAGGAAGAAAAATGACCGTAGAACGATAGCGACTAATCCGGAAGGTAGCTTCCAGATAAAGTACCGCCGAGGCCGCCATAAGACATTCGGATTACTAACTTCGTATATTCCGTACACCGCACGGAATGTCGAGAAGAGAAGTAGGAGGCCCAAGATGATCCACGCAGTTTTGACTCTTCGTCGAGCTTGTCGAACGGGTACCATGTCCAGGTGTGCCATGGATCGAGCAAGAGATTTCAGGCAATGCATAAACCTGCCAGACTTGGAGATGAACACGAAGGTGGTCGATGCACCGAGCCATAATCCGAACTGACTGTCGAGATACGTCAGCATGGAGATTATCCTTGTCTGTTGCAAGTGGAGGTTCTCTTCGCCGTTTACGATCCAGTCTCCGAAGTCAATACAGAAGGCGACGGCTATGATGGACGGTAAAATAAACCGCAGGTACCTTGCAGCTCTCCACCCGACGTTCTTCTCGGATACAGGTATCTCGTCACTTGGTGGCGCTGGGGCTCCACAAAGGAGAAAACGCAAGTAGACAAAACTCGGGCAACATGACATAACGTCATAAGCTGACAGATTGTACTTGTGACAGCGTGTAATGGCCGCAATTCCACAGGACCATTTCCGCTCCATTGATCTGGTAATGTCCCCCATGATAGCTCGGACGCCTAAGACCTAGGATCCGTGGCACAAGAAAACGACGTAAACAGGGCTCAAACTGATAAACGATGCGCTAGGAAAATTACGAAATATGCGAGATCAAGCTGCATACATAAACTTTATCGACGCGGTCAAAACGGCGCGTTGGACAGCGGCAATCAGTCTTTCAAAGAATCTCAAATGCGCTCATGGCTGAGCATCCGCTGGGCTATGTATTGTTGCCGCTACCATGTATGAATGATCTTAGACTTTTGATCCGTAACAAGTGCATAAATTTCCTATTAGAGCGTACCTTTGTTGGTCATTGGAAATACAACATTGTTAATGGGTCGGTGTTTTAATTTTAAGCCGTGTTGGCGGATCACACCATTGATCGGCCTTGTACAGCTGACGATATAGGGCTGTAACATTCCTCTAATGTCTACTTGAGAATCATATCATAAGCGGAAGCTTTTGAGAAACAAATGTGTCGCCACTCTTGAATCCAACCGCCTCTTGTATCGCGTTTTCCTTTTAACCGTGTCTCGCCGGTAGCACTAGTTTAAACCGGAAAGGCTATGATGTTAAGGGATCTGATACAAGTTGGAAACTTCTCTGGATTCTTCGGTCCACCTCGAGGCGCTGTTACGATGCTTGATTACGACTGATTACTCAAACTCACCACCATGCAATCGGAGGGAATTGTTAAAGAAGTCGCCGGCTTGCGTCTGGATCTGCACGTTCCGTTCTTTACTCAGAAGGATCATTTTTCGTGCGTTTCTGTCATCAACGGGTGGTCGAATTTATAGTCCAACACGCACCGCATGTGAACAAGAATATGTTTTGTTTAGGTCAAATCATAAACATATAACCGAACAGCGTGATTACATATTCGTCATGACCAACCTTGGCTTGTAGTATATTGCCTTTTGAAACCATTATTGCCGCAATTTACAAGTTCTTCAGTGGAATCATGTTAGCCCGCACCACAAATGACATAGCGCATTCCGTCAGGAACTTTCGTGACACATATTCCTTCCGCTACGAGGTGAACGACATAATTCGGGCATCGTGATTTTTCACTCGTAATTTGGGCCTATTTTTTCTCACCTCCTGCTGCGTGTACTGAACTGCTTTTTGTTTTGTGATGTAGACTGATCCCTTTTCTCGAGATTTCCATAGGTTTGAGAACGACAAAGCGTTGTGAATCACGGGAATTTGGCCTGGGAGAAAGATGGGTCTGTCCAATGTCAAAAAGCCCAGCGGTGTATCAACAGGCGTACAATGAGAGATGAATCAAGCGTTAACGATCATGTTCAAACTTTTCGCGTGCGAAAATCGATATGCCCGAATTATGTCGTTTACCTCGTACCTGCTTGGGTTCGGGTTAAGTTCGCAGCCGGTGGTGGAATCTTAGATTGTCGAGCTCTTTATTGAAAATGCCAGCTTTTGGTCGAAAGTGTGGTGTGGTCCTCAGATGTGAAAGCCTTCTATCCGAGTATTTGCCAGGTGGACATGATCAGTCTTGGCATCCTGAATATCTCTGCTAGAATCACCGCGCTATTATATGTCCATGCCAGGGTCGGATACTGCCTTTGAAGGTCTGAAGCCGTTTATTCGAGCTTTGATGTTCCTGGGCGTACATAAGTTTTAAACTGATACGTAATAAATTGTACATTCATTGGGAAGAACAAACGTAGGTGCACTCAGCAGTATGTAAATGTGTGAACAAACAAAATAACCCTCGACAGCGGGAGAAACTTGAAAAAGAAAAGGGTAAGGCGGGTGGGAATATCAGTAAGTTCTGGTGTCAAAGAAGCGCGAACAAAATCTAATGTTTGAGACATACCAGAACAAATCTTCCATTTGTGAGCGCTCCGCGGACTGTAATCGGACAAAACCATGTAAACCCACACCCGGTTCGAAAGAGCCTCCGATCCATTATACTGACGATATAGAATTTGGGATATAGCATTTCAGTCCTGGTTTGCTACAGAGCATTATGGGTGTATTCAGAGCCTGCGTTAAGTACGATCAAAGCCCCGGCCGACACGGCCCTGAGTCAGCGAGCCTAACCCCCTTAGGGAAAAACCGCGAAAGTTCCGGAAATGACTGGAAGTCATCGAAACTTGATAGCTTGATCAGAAAAATGGAAAAGTATGAGGATTCGAATCGAATACGCAGGGGTTTAAACGAGCCAGTCTTGGCTTCCGCAGCATGCAAGGTCTGGAGACACGCACCTGTAGCCGTCTTCAAAATAGCTTGTTTCCGACACCTTCAGGTTGATTGATTGGTTAAATATAAATGTGCAGTGCGCTACAGAGCGTGTATGTGCAGATCAGCCCCATGGCTTCCAAAGCTTTCAGGGATATGTACATAACTTTTTCACTATTGGGCGAACGAATTCAGGTTCGGGGATGTCTGTTTGGTGAAGGTAGATACGCACTTCGGAAACTTGTTCGAGGGGCAAAACGCAAAACCTCAAGGCTAGTGAGGATCTAGACAAACCACCCGGCTTTACTTTCCAAAAATCCCAAAAACAGAATTCCCGAATCGCACTGCTGTATAGTCTACGGACGCCCATTCCGTTTTACGTTCCATTTTTAATTCCGCATTGGAAATAGATCGCTGTTCCGAACTCACGAAATTCCGCTTGTTGAAGTTAGGTTTTCCACATTAGAAGCCCCACATGCTGCTCCAACGAGAGCATTTCCGCTCACCGTATGGAACTTCGGCGAGCCAGCGAGAAGGCTTGGGCAGTATCCCAAACACTCACCCATTAACCTGCATGGTCAGTCCGATCCAAGCTGACATTGCTGTGAGAGGACGGCTCTAATTACAGGAAGGGTTACGGGTGTTAGAAGTACTAAATGATCTCTCCCTTACGAGCTTGATGAAGCAGAATATCCAGGTTCCTTTCGCAAGCGGCTGCCTTAACGTCAGGAAGAGACAATGGCACAGACTGTTCGACGTGGATGCTCAGTTGAAAACAGCCGTCCTTCGGTAGACCGTAACTAGCAATCGCACGAGAAGACACGTAAACCTATTCCGTTCTCAGTGATAACAATACAATTCAGAAGAGCAATGACGGAAATCAGAACAGAATCGAGGAGGCACGGTTCTACTGAAGAAATCTCGTCGGAAAACTTGAAATTTCCCAAAAGCGGTTAATGTTTACCGGAAACTGATCAAGGTCTGTATATTCTAACTTCAATCAGCCGACCACAATGTGCCACATGATTTACTCGATGCATGCAAGCGTGGCTCGGCTCTGAGTTCAGCGAGTGCGTGTCAAGAGGTTTTACTGGCCAATACGGGAAACCACGCGTCTTCGTCTTGCGCAAATCCTACCTGTACCCACCGTCCACTCTTGCAATGAACTCAAGCTGAGTTTTACGAATGAATCTGGCATGTTTTCAAATATTTTTTCATCTTTTATCCTCCGAACATCAAGGAGACCGATGACTGGATCGTCGAGGCTGAAATAAATCTATCTGGTTCTCTGAGCTGTTTAGTTTTCTGAGCATTCACTGAACCCATTAGAGAAGCTGACGACTTGATTCGGTTCATCAACATACAGCAAATACATAGGGGGTTCAATAACTTTCAAAGCTGCGTTCACCAGAAATTCTGTGGTCGTTCGGCAACCTTTTGCGTGAAGTGAAAGCAACTTATTGGCAGTACTGCGAAATTGAAGGTTCAGCTGGGAAGTCATTCGTTAAAAAATTTGTAAGGTATATGAAGGGAAGTGTTTTTTAGAGCTCCGCGTTCTCAAAGAAATTATGTACTGCAGTGCTACCAAATTATCGCGCACTCAACCACGTGAACAGTCAATGATGCCAGGGTGAGAGTCATCCGCGATGGCAGCGGTGATGATATCTGATCATGCTGGGCAGCGATGACTCAGCACGTGGTTAAGTGCGCGATAATCTGGTTGCACTACAGTAGTTCTCCTTTACCATTGCACGTTTGAGTTTGACTTTAGCTCTGGATGAAAGAAGGATGTCTAGTAACTAGTCTGGGCAGAAGGAAGTCAAGTCAGAACGCTGTCCACGCTCGAGAAAAAGTTTCTTTTTTGCACCAAGTGAAAATGCGCAAGTGAAACGGGGAAAAATCAGCTGGTGCCTTACCTGATCACCAGACGGACTTTGGAAACGTTTCTGTTTTCTGCGCCACGATTCCATTCCTGATGAAAATTATTTGTCGCTCAGTATTCCCTTCACACTCCAGTTACTTTTTGTTGAAGCGCCAAGAAATCCCCTATCTCAGATATTCGGAAAACTGTATTTTCACCATCGGCGCGGATAACACAGGAATAACCTCACAAAATGCTCGAGTTTACGAAGAAAATCGAAAAATGACTTCTTGCATCTTTTCAGAACACTATCTCTTCTTCTATTCGAGTACCAGGTACCTCATCTTTTGAGAATAGTGGTGAGAAGAGATGATCGATCTCTCGAGAGCGTTCTTTGAAAAATAGCGCTTTCGGGTAGCCTCTGCCTTAAAAGTTATTGAACCCCATATGTATGTCAGGTGGAAGCCAGAGAAGTAACTGACAAAGGGTTCACGCCAGTCTGTCCACTCTGATCCCCAAAACAATACGACAGAAAGACAGAGGAGAGTTTGCTCCACAACCTGAGATAGAATGCGTCGGCGGAGTAAAATCATGGAAAACACCGCAGGAAGCGGAAGTGACGACGAAATTCAGTTGAAAATATGCACAACTACGCACACAGACGCGCTGAACTATGTGCGCACATAGGTCAGACCAATGGCAGCACTGGCGCCCACCGAGCACCGGTCCCTCGTACGAGAAGAAAGAACTGTGCAACGTCATGGGACTTTGGTAGTACACTGAGTTCCATATTTATCTGTCCACCCCCATCCCCGTTTCAAAACTTCATGCTGTAAGGTTCTGCGCAGTCACGTGACAGGCCCGTAAATATTACCTACCGGGTATAGAAAAACAACTAGGTCGTCAATTGAAGGCTCGTCAATCAATTTCCATACAGTTACGCTTTATTCTTCTGTAAATGATCCTTCCACCGAGCTGAAACTACACTCGAAAGAGGCCTACAAATCCTCACGACTATCTATAATCTCTTCCTGTCAAGCTAACATGTACAAAGGCTCTGGCATAATATTAGCTCCAACAAAAGAATTTTCTACCGTAGAAACCTTGATTTTGTCCCAAGCTTCCGAAGCAAAATGGATGAAGTCTTCTTCAAGTATCCACTCTTGGTAACAGCGGTGAGATCATCCCTCCAGACATGGTAAGATCGCCGCAGATACGATTTAAAGGGAAAGTTAACACCTACCTCGAGGGGTTGATAGGTACCAGTAAGTCCAGCAGGAATGAACACCTGTTCAATACCCAGATTTTCCAGGGGAGCTGACTTTCGAAACTCCCATGAGCTGGCGCACGATCGCGGATCAGGGTTCCACCATCGTGTCTTTCGTCGAACGTTTCGCTGATCCAAAACTGATCACAAGCCGAATTCCACCACCCCGAATGAGTACTGAAAATGCGCACGTTCTCGGGCATCACCAACTTGTTTAGGATTCTTGGCGACAGCTCTCCGGTCGTTTAGGATTCTTGGCGAAAGCGTTCCGGTCTTCTTGTTGCCTTTGAACACTATGGAAGCGGGGAATTTTGAGCCGTCGGCGCAAACCGTGAGGCATTCGGGATCTCCAGGAGGCTGGACAGCTCGAACTTTCTTCGCACCTTTTGGAGATAGCGTGTTCTTATACGTGTTCTGCAGTCTGACAGAAGTCTGGTCCATGTTCAAGATGTGGTAAGGATGAGGTTGATTTAGGGAGACAGCTTCAAAAATCCCGTGTAGGAAGAATTCTTCCTGGATCTGCAGATAGGAAAAGCGAATGGCAGTTTATTTTGCGCATGTCGTCACTAATCGTAATGCAATAGCAAAAATTTCATGACATGACGTCACACACCGTAATAAGCAGACCTCTTACCTTGTCTTCGTCCGTTTGCGCGAACTTTCGGCCAATCTTCGTTGTGACTCTCAAAACTATTCCACGTCGCTTTCTGAACTTCTCCACCCATCCTTTCGGAGCCCTAAACCCGGTTGATTCCTAGCTTGACAGCAGCGGCAAGAGCCATTCTTTGCAGGTTGAAATCTCGAGTGGGCTTGAGCTGCGCGAGACGCTCTTCGTATTTGCTGTACACCGCTGCATCGAGTTCAGGGTGCATAATCTGCTTTGTGGAGTTTCTGCTGTTTTCTGGAAGCTTTCCAAACCTGAGAATGACGAAAGTTATTGGAGAAACACAAAGGGATCCGAAACAACTTGAATCAGTTCTTACTTCCAAAGGCGCAATGTCGATTCAGATATTCCAACAGCCTTGGCGTAACTCCGATTGCTTCCCTCCCACCTTTCCAGTGCAATGACATGACGCTTGGCCTCCTCCACAGAGTAAGTACTATGAATTTTAGAGCTCATTGCGGCAACGAGCCCAGCAATGTGCTTCCAGTTGAAAATTCAGATAACAATGAGCAATAAGTGACAACCTGATGGGCGACAATCAAACAATCAGTCTGATTTACCGTAAATTTTTTGCGGGGTATAATTCACTTACGTGATGACGTACTGCGCAGAAACTTAGAGGGAATACAGTAGCTTATTTCGCACTAACCTGATTTTGAACGTTTTTATAGAGATCAGTGTTTCATCTGTACGATCACGTGACTCCCGTATGAATCAATCAGCAAATCAACTGGCAGTATCATCCCTACGAACATCTCAAACTGCCTTGTTTTCGGCTCCGAGTTGCGGGTGTTAGCCAGCAAATAGCACATCATGCTTGTTCTACATCAAAATCGGGAGAGTGCAAACTGAGTTATGAATTCTTGAGCAAAGATGGGGGTGGACAGATAAATATGAGGCTCAGTGTACATGACCCTGGTCCGACAAAATCATTTTTCGTATAGTATCTCGTTCCTTTTTTGGAAAATGTAGGGTTCAACGTTAACAAATTCGCGGTACATCGGTAACCCTAAACTGAACGTTATTTTTCGCCCATCTTATGACCGATATTTGATACTTTTTCGAACTCTTTTTTGCAAGCTCCCACCAGGCCTGTTCTTGCCACCGCTTTCTTCCCTTTTTCCTACTTTACTTTACCAGCTCTCATGGAGAAGTCAGAACTTTATTCGATTGATAATCAAATCAAAACGAAAGAGCGGAGGATAAGGCTGTTAATAGGAAGACTAGATCTGATAGAAAATCACTATGTAACTTCAGAAAACATACAGTACGGATTCCGGGTGATCACGGGGCAGTATGGATCATAGCGGCCAGCATTGCAAACTGAGCAGAGCATAACCAGTATCCGTCTGCCAGAAGATGTTCAGACGAATCGAAGGCCTGCAGAGGGATCGAAGAACGATAAGCCCAAATGGTCCAAACGACGTTGTCAGTGAGTCCCTGCAAAAAAACGTGCACATTCTGCCCACGTTTCATAATCGCAGTTGGACTGTGAAAATCGTTCGTATGATGTATTGAAGAGGTGAGAAGCATTACTATAGCGTAAGGGCAGTAATTTACTCGCGTCAGGAAGCTTTGAGCGAGCCTTGTTCCAAAACCGGCTCAAAGGCTAATTATACTTGGGTCGCTACCTAGCCTTGCTCCATCGAAAAAGTATATTACCCCTTTGAGCGAGCTTTGAGCGAGCTCTGGCACAAGCGATTTTTTGACTGGAACAAGCGTGGAACACGATTAGAAAGCTTTGAGCTTGCAAGATTTAGCTCAAAGGCCACATCATTGTCGCTGGCGTTGATTTCGTCCGTATTGCTTGACCGATGAGACAGGCTCCAAATATCGAAAACTGTGATGAATTCTCCCATTTTTATTTGGAAGTTTTTGATCCTGTTGTCTACGGTGGCGGCGATCTTGCCTCTCTGTTGATGCTTCTAACTCCTCTTTACGCAACCATGAGCAGTCAAGGATCGAAGCCACCGACGGCAGGTAGCGGTAAACGAGCAGCTCCTAGGACAGCCAAACCAGCAAAGAAGACGACACCAGCTGATGTGCCACCCAGGAAGACGCGACGCAAAGCAGCGACGAGAGAAGAATGGAGCGACAAGGACATCGCCAACGTGATCACTCTTGTACAGAAGAACAGTGTGGTCTATGATACTGGACATGTTGATTACTACAAAGGTAAAGACAAACGACTGGATATCTGGGAAGATATGGCTAAGGAATTGAAACTGGACAAGACAGGTCAGTGAAAGTCGATGAACATTATTCTTTAATTTAGCTGAACCCTAGCTGAACATGTCGTTTTACGCAGGCGATGCCGTCAAGAGATTATGGACCAATCTTCGTCGGAACTTTGGAAAGAAGCTGAAGGAGCATCCTGCCAGCGGTGCTGGAAGACAGGCGGTCATTGAAAGCTGGCCGCACTGGGAGAGCATGCTGTTCGTCAAGGACCATATTACTCCGAACGAGTACGTCCACTCTTCGACTGTATAATTTTCTATATGTAAGTTATGTAATCATGAAGGGTATTTTGCAGATCTGTATCGACTCTCGATAAAGCTAAGGCAGCTATTCGGGCTGGTGATGATTTTTCTTTGGTGGACGCCACAACTGATGATGAACAAGGCATCACCGGAAACGACGACGACGAAGAGTATGACGGAAACCTTCCTGACGATGAATTGCCCGACATTCCGGATCCACCGTCGATTCGTTCGTGGACAGGTGAGCGACCAATTATGGTTTTTGAGAAGGCATTCTGGCGAAAACCATTTGAAGTGGGTCAAGTGACCGACGTCAATTTCATGGTAGCTTCCACGTTGTCCAGCGGCAGTAAGTCAGAGAAACGCAGCAAAGAAAGCCAAAGTTCTCGACAACTGGATGAATGCGAGGTCGAAGAGCACAAGCTAGCCAGCCAAGCCGATGAACTGACGAAAGCTCTAGGTATTATAGGAGCAAAGGCGGATTCCCCCCAAGCACAATATGGTAGGCTCTATTAAAAAACTATAAGTAACCGATATTGCTTACAGTACTAAATGGCTTGTTGCAGGTTCGTATGTCACTGCCACGTTGTTGAGCCAAAGCGAAGACGATCGTAAAATTCTTCGGCAGAAAATCCAACAAGCCATAGCTTTGTTTCTGTACGAACAGGCAACTGGCTTTGGCTTTCCCGTCATTGTCGCGCAGTACCCCGGAAGCTCAACGGAGCACCGTCCCAGTGAGACCCTTTCCAACCAAGATTTCAGTTCTGTGTAGTTAATTTTCATGGTGTTTTAGTTTATTAGAGTCCTGGTAAAGTCGCTTGTTTAGCAAACCAAAGACCATGTTATCTTGCCACGGAACACTGCCATGCGTACTAAAATGTTCAGAAAAGTCTTCTCGCGTCTTAATAGCAGCACGTCCAGCTCTATTTCCGGAAACACGAAGAGGTATCATACTTGCGGGCATGGTTTTCCGCCAAGAACCAGGTACAAAAGTGCCATCAGCAGCTCCGCTATCGACCAGCGTGGGGGAGATGTAGTTGTCACCCGCCTTGGCATTTTCCGTTATGAGAAAAGTTTGCAATGCACAGCAGGCAAGCGTGAGGTAAATCACTTGTTGTGGTTCGAGCGCGATGGGTCCCCGAAATATTTCCCACTTGGCTGCAAGTATGCTGAAGGCATTCTCGACAACTCGACGAGCTCGGGACAACCTGCAGTAATATAGTGACCATAATCATTCGCACGGCATATTCTGGTTATGGATCTGTAAAAAATGAACACTATCGAACCTGTAGTTGAATATACGTTCTTGTTTGGCAAGGCTAGATGATTCGTATCCGGGATATGGTCGCAGTAAGTTTTCTGACATTGGGAATGCAGCGTCTGCCACAAATACGTACGGCAACTTCTTGGCACACAGCGGTGGCTTTCTTGCGGTCGGCAGAACCAACTCTCCATCACTGAAAGCGCGACCCAAAGTACAGTTTTGCCAAGTACCACCATCGCTTTGCCGACCGAAACCTCCCACGTCGACGTACACGAATGTATGATCTGCGCGCGCCACAGCCATGAGAACAACTGAATGTGTCCCTTTATAGTTAATCCCCTTGCTACCTCCATTCTTCGGCTTCTACAAAAGACAAACAGCAGATTAGTGTGCGTGTTGTCTGGTAAAGGAGGACGAATATTTATAATGTACATAGAAAATTTGCACCTTGATCTGGACATGCTTTCCGTCGATTGCACCTATACAATTGGGAAAGTTCCACATGGCCTCAAAGCTTTCAGCATTCTGCTGCCATCTGTCTTTGCTGGGTTCCCCGATATATGCATCCTTCAAGGCCGTGTAAATTGCTTTGGTAGTTTCTTTGAAGATGTTCCCGACGGTTGTCTGGCAGATGGCGAATGAATGCGTATCAGCAGTCTGCGAGATACCGGTAGCGAGAATCCTAGGAAGCACTGTTTTATTGACACGTTTATGGCTGTTGTGATGAAGTATCCATATTCATATTTATGATTACGGTACCTTAAAGTCAAAACAAGCCGTTCTTCCGCAGTAATAGGCTGTATGTGGGTTGGATCATGCAGTATCAACGGAGTTACCAGCTTCAAGAGCAGTTTGAACTGTGGTTCGGTCATCCGGAAGTACTCCTTGTAGTACTCTGGGTCAGTTTCAAAAGTCTTTGCTCTTCTGATGTACTCTCCCGTTTCTCCTCTGTTCAGGCTTCTGGGTCGGACATACCATCTTCGTGCCTTCCGCTGACGTGGTGGACGAGACAATGCCTGTAGTCGCTTCAATTCCACCTTCCGCCGTTGCAAGTTAAGTAGACGAAGCCGATAGATTAACAGCAAAGCAGTCAGAGTCGATCTGGGATCCATTTTGCAATGGAGAAAACGAATGGTATAACTAGGAGCGAGAAATAAAATTCGAAAATCGCAGTCATATTGTATGACAGCTGCAGTGGCAGACTGGCTGTCTGTGGCACATGTGTCATATTATACTCGGAACAACAGATTTTGCGTTGCAAACTCTGGTGCTTGTGCTTGTTCCCGTTCAGGTTGCGACCAACGATTTTAGATTCTCGCTCAGAGGTAGTTTTGGCACAACCGGTTTTAGGTAGCGACATAAACCTTGCTTCATGACGCGAGTAAATTACTTATCTAAGGACTAGCCAATCAATATCGAGCTCGTGAGCGGAGCAGGATTAACTGAGGTCACTCATGTGCTCGGCGCTTAGTTCCGAAGTGAGGCATATGGACCCTTACTCGAGGTGGTAAGAAATCCGAGTGACATTCGTAAAAATGGAGCTACCACACCCCACGACAGAGCTTATGTGACACTTTCGCAAATCAAGGTAATTTCTGCAGACGATAACCATAATTTTCCATGGCAAAACACAGTGGGTCAATCAGTACCCCACTGGTCAGAAGACGAGAAACATCAATACCGACTCTTAAAAGTCTGAAAACTGACACTCCATTGAAAAGATTAAAAGCAGATAGGAAACGAAACGCGTGAATGACAGACAGCTATCAATCTGCAAATATGTCAGTTATTAGCTCCGCCCGTCGAAATGATGCGCATTGTGACGAGTGCAGGCAATCTGCGCATGTGCGCACCACTTAGTCAGCTTCCACTCTTGTCACTGTCGGCTTCCGGTAGCTGGCAGTCTTATAGTTGCCAAAAAGTAGAGTCTTTTTCCCTTGGGATGAGTCAATGGGAGCACTCGTCTCCACGGTAAACTCGGTAATGTAGGAAATCAGCACAGAAGGTTCAGTTAAGCTGAAATAAGCGGTGTTTTTGTTCTTAGCCGAGGCCAAATCGCTGTTCAGCCGCGGTTAAAAGGGTTGAAACATTTCCTAGCCGACTCAACATCAATAAATCAATCGAACGCTTAGTATATTTTAGCCGTGGCTAAAAGTATTTTGGCTGGTTTAGCCTCAGCTGAAATATTTTCAAGCACGGGTAAGACAGCTAAAACGGCTTGTTTTAGCTTCGCCGAGCCTACTACAGTATACAAATCAGATTTTACGGCTGAGTACTCCATCAACACTAATCGAGCTAGACAAAAAGCCGTACGTACATCTCCACGCAGCAAGGTCAGGTTCACTTGGCCGGCGTGAGTGAAAAGTTACTGCGTTTTGAATTGCACGGGGTGGGGGACGCAAAGAGGCGCCGTACGAGCCAGCTCTTCCATCTTTCCAGTCAACGATGGCAGTGCAATAGAACAGTATATGGTTAGCCAGTGATTGTGCACCCCGACGGCGGCACATTGATGAAATGCATTGAGGGAGAAGAAGGCTCCCCAATGGCTTGTTTTCGAAATGGACCCCACAGCAATGTCAAGACAAATGTAGGCAAGATAACAACCCAGTTACTCGAACTGACCGTCAGCAAGAAAGGGTACGGAGAACCCAGGGCTTGGAATCCTTCGAATGCGTTGTTTAAAATAACTGTACATAGCCTGTAGTCTTAATCCGGTAGCAACGCCTCAACACACCGGTGGTGGTGGTGGTGGTAGTGGCACCGGTGGTTGAAAAGCCGCAGTCGATCAGTCAAAGTAGAGTCAGTCTTCGGTTGTCTGATTTTCCCCATCTATTTAGCATTCGATTGTATCCAGTCGGAACTTCTTCTTTGAACATCTCACTTTTGACATCAGAGCTAACCATGAAAGGAAACGGAACTGCAGTAGTCTATGCCTATGTTGGGTTGTTGTCTACTAACACCTCTGCCAATAATTTTACCAGCGACATCAATTTATTTGTCGGACCTAATTGGTCCCTGACGGCAGGCTTCGCGATCTTCGTCCAGATTAGTGCCTTGTTAACCAACAGTGCCCTGGCTTTTCTGTTGCAGCAAAACCCTTCCCTTGTAACAACATTCACCATCTACCCTTTTTACCTCTCACTCGTGAACATTCTTTGCTCAGTATTCTACGATACCATCAACCTTCTAGACAGCCTTTATGCTGTGTGGTGGTTCGGCAATTCGGTTTGCACTCTGTTCCAGCATGGTGGCTGGATAATCATGGGCGGCATGCTTCACGCGCACACGTTAATTGCACTGAACCGTTTCTGGGCCATGACCTTTCCAGCCTCGTATCGGCGCTATCAAAAGAGAAGATCTGCACTTATCGTTTGCCTCGCTGTGTGGGTTTATCTTCATGTGTGTCTGCTACCCGGTAATTTACTGGACCTTTAGCTGTACCGACCTCCGCTCACCGAAGGCTGTCGTTCTGATACTAGCGCACCGAAAGAATGGAAGAGAAGTATGCAGGTGTTGATCTTCGTGGCACCCACGTTAATCATCGTGGCCGTTTTCTCTGTTGCATGCTACAATGTTTGGAAGCGTGTCCATGGAAGAGTCCGACCCGTGAAAACGGATTGGAGCGGAATGGTCCCATTGCGCTCTGTTGGCACCCATCAGCCGTCGGATGCACCAGCATCGCCGCCGGAAATTGTTCACGGTACCACCAAACAGGCCAATAAAGTCCATCAAATCTCTTGATTGCAATCCCGCCGCGAACTCCGCCTTCGTTTTGATTGATTGATTTGCCAGTTCCTGACCGCAATGGTACGTTTGTGCGACGTGAATGTTTCCATTATGCAGGTTCCCCGTTGATCTAGTTGTCATCATCTGGAAATGTGAACACAGTGCCAGCTTGCTCGTGGTCCTCCGAACCTTGCTTCTGCTGCGAGTCCTTCGTGTTTTCAAGATATCGCGCCATTCTCGTGTACTGTTGAAAATCGAGGTGTTGAAGATGCTTGACAGTCCTGACGCAGGTCGAGATAAAGCGTAAATTTCCAGCTAGTTTCTGGGAAAAAACCGGCCAGAAAGAACCGGAATCCGATGGTTAGCTGCTCGTTTTCAAGTTTACCGGTACAGTTGCTCATGCTCCCTCGCGCGCTCTGCTTGGGTACCAGTTCTACGCATTATATGTACGATGCATTTTGGCCGCATGGCCCAACATTTTTTTCTTGCGAACCTGCTTTTCAAATTTCGGCTGCTCGGCACGCATGATTGATTTAATTCTCGAGACTGTTGAGTCTCGTTCATGGTCTCGAATCAATCTACTGGGTCGGATCCAAGTCGTGTGGGGTGGTACGGACCAGTTCCGGACCACGTAGACTAGATCCGCTTCCTCGTAGTTGCCTACAAGGAAGAAACACAAACATTCCATATATCCCTACTCACCAGTTGTTCCTTCAAGGTGCTGCCTGGCGCCAGTCAGTATCCCGATTTCCCGAAAGCCTATCCAAACGCAGACTTGGGAGTCTAGAAGACGTCTGGACCTCAGTTCCCACAGGTACTTACGCGATCTTGAGACCAAGACAATCAATCAACCACTCAATTCCTATCACGAGAAATCACAAGGAAGAGTACAAGTTCATATCACGGTAAACGATGACTGAAGATTCTCGCCAGCGAAGCTCAGCTCGCAGGCTGGCGAAAGGCGGGCTGGGTCAAGTGCACCACAACACCAGACGAATCAACCGAAGGAGAACCGAAGGAAGCGGGGCGGTATACGTAACAGGGGACTTGATTCTGCTAACTTGACGCGAGAAGGCCGCTGGACCATTGACTGGAGGATAATGGGCGAACGAAGAACGATTACTGCTGTGAATCCACACGGTGAGTTATGGATAAAGGTGTTTGTTTTGGCTGAGATCTGTCAAAGGTTGCCAGTCGCTACTTCGCGCGGATGATCCATGGATCTCGAATGGTCTCTCAATGTGAACCATCTTTCGTTTTCAGGAGAAAGCTCGGGAGAGCGCAGTACAACGTCTACACAACTCAAGGAGACTGCAAGACGTCGGCTCAGCTGAACTTTATCTTCTTCAGTTCTGAAGGATACCCATGACTTCCAGCCGACTTTCCTTCGTCTGCACTGTTTTGTGTTTCTTTGTTTAGATCCGCTGTGATGCAAGCTTCGACGGTTACGGGGCACGTCTAATCTATTTGTGCTCCGGCTATCTCGCGTCATCCTTCCAGAACCACCTGAACCAACCTTGCACGATCTGCAATAATTTTAGTGTTATGTAAGGATTTGCTGATGTTTACGAGTGTTAGCTCTCTGAAGGCAGGACAAATGGCTCAGGCTGGCAAAAAACTAATGTATGGAGACTTGGTGTCAGCAGATGTGGTACTGATGCACCGCGGCAAACACAGTATTCCAGAATGTCCGGCAGCTTGTTTTTGTAACTGCAGCCGGTTCCCGGAATCACTTCACCCGAAGAGAGCACTTACTTAGACCAGCCTGTGCAAAGTTTGCAAATTGAGAGGCGTAGGAAAGATGCTTACCTTGATAAGGCTCCTCAGTACGGTTGAAGTTCGAAGTTTTTTACGTAAGCCGACAGCTTTATTGTGCGCGTAACAGTTCCGTTTGTCCCGATTTCATCTCCGCATCGTGTACGCGTCATGCATACCCAATCGTGCCAGTCTTCGACCAAGTAAGTTTCTTCTCGGTAGCTGGCAGGTACACCGCTAGAATCGTTTAATGAGCTTGCAAGCTTTTCGTAGGTCAGCGTCAATCGGGAATCTGTGGACAGCAGCCACACTTCTTTTGCTAATTGGCGTAGTCGTCGAGGCGCAAGTCAATGGCGGAAACATGTCTCAAACCTTTCCTCCGGACCAAAACTCGCAGCTGATCGCAAACAGGGTAAGAAGTTATGGTGCTCGATTGGGCCAGGTAAGCAGTAATGGTTAAAGGTGTGGCTTATTAGGCCCAGGGGCCAGTGCAACAAGCGCTGGGTTCTCCTTTGCAACGGTACCAGCTAGCTTCATACCGTTACCAGTCTGTCAACGGTGGAGTGAATTACTTCATGAAGGTAAAGAGAAATTCGTCGGGTCCCGGTTCAGTGACCGAAAGTACGAATTTGTGTTTCCATTCTACAGATTTTGATACAGACACCAGCTCATCAACTCCAGTACATTCACACGCGAATATTCCAGTCGAACCTGAACGGTGGACAGATTACGCTGAACGGTCTGGAGCTTGGCCGGAGTGCTGGTGACCCTATCTCTTATGTCTTCATGAAGCTGTGCCAGTGAAATTTGACATGAAAAAGTTGACTCCAATATTTTTTTCTAACAAAAGCGGCACTCTGTTCTACAGCGGTAACGTTCCGGCGTCTGATTAGCATTACTTGTAAACAGTCGTATCCTTCAAACATATTGTTTTCGTCCTGTAAATTACTGCGTACCGCAACCAACCAGCAACTGCAAGCAGGCCTCGAGTTCCACTCAGAGCTTCTAGAAGAATTTATGAAGCTACAGAAGCTTACTTCAAGGTCCTTACTCATGAACTGAGTTGAATATACAGGAACGCTCGCATCATGTTGAAGAGGCAGGAGAAGATTTTTTTTGCTAGGGATCTTAATCAAACTAAAAAATGTCGCAAACCATCACGATATCAGAGGTTTCGGTATGACTTGTCCGTTTTTTTTCACGCCTGACTTTAAAAATTTTTTCTCCAAAGCGAAGGCGGATATCTTTCCCATTGTTTTCCCGCAATCTAGTAGCAAGTCTTCTCCTCCAAACACGTTTCAGAACACTTAGGTCTCTCTCTTCTGGAAGTCAGCAAAAATAGCGATATCTACGCTGAAATTTTGAGAAGTTCTTAACTCACCGTGACACTATTTTTCTTGACCTAGCCTGCGTGTGTTACGAAACAGAAGACAGTCAGGTGGGAAGCATGATGAAACCAGCAGACGAAATGCAAGTTCTCCTAAAGTCATGGAGAATCCGATCCAGACTTCACTCCGCATGTAGATACCCAACAGCTTCAGGCAACTAATGAGACCACCGTTGACCGGTTTCGGTAAGTCAGGAAGAAAAAAGCTTAAACTTTCTAACCTCCCTAAACTGGCGCAGTGTGCGGGTCGGTTTTTCCGGTAGAGTTTTTAGAAAATGCTTTTTAAGAACTGTGCAAGTCAAAATCAAAAGATTTCTGATGGTGATGAAATGAAATAATATCTGAGCATTCGGGATACCAAATCATTTCTTTTGCCGGATCACGTTGATCCAGAAAAAAATGGCGAAAGGGGTGCAAGCGAAAAGTGGCTGCAATTTCTTTGCTCCAGCTTAACTCTAGTCTACGGTATGCGTCCGGTGTGCCCTTGTGTGTTTAGAAAGCAAGAAAAGCCTGTACATACACCCCGTTCACGCCACATCGCTACCACCTAGCATTTCGAGGTGAAAAAATTCAGATTGCTCCGTTTCGTCTGTTGCTTCACACTGTTCATACAACTTTTCAAGGTCTATCGACTGACTTGAGCCATGAGTCGTTTTATTACGATGGAAAGCGGCTTCAGATATTCGACTGGTCTTCATGTGGTACTTTTTGCCGGTATCCAGCTGTGGTTGGAGTTACACTGATAACTCTCACTTCTTTAATTAGTCACTGAGAGGGACGGAGTGCGACGTCTAGAGCATCGGACTGCGATCTATGCGCGGTCCAGCTGCAGCATCAAGGGTATGAAAATTCATGAGGCTCGGCGAAGCTAGAGTAAGCCATATTAATATTGGCGTAGACGGTAGCTGCCTACCTTCAGTCAACTAACAGCCACCGCCGTTAAGCTGATGAGCACCGCGCACCTCTACTTTCATCGCGCGACAGCGTGTAGCTAGGTGGTAGTACGGAGACAGTACACGTACGATGAGTAATTATGGGAAGGTAAAAATTATGGGACAGGCCTTGTCACTACGACGGTACGGAAGCAAGTACGTACGCGACTGATTAACAGTAATAAACTTTTCGACGCTTCTCTACGACTGATTTTCTATTATGCCGTCCCTTCCGCCTGTCCTATAATCCTTTGTGTCCCATAATATCTCGTCGTAGGTGTACTCAAAACTAAAGCAAACTACTTTCCCGCTGGTCCTTCAAAACAATAACTTTTAAATTACAACAAATACGGAATGGTTTTGCAACTTGACCCACCTCTAGTGCAAAGAAAGTCCGGGAGATCTGCCTAGTATAGCTTCAACTACAGGTCGAGACGTGGCTCCCAGCACTGCTCGATTAAGGAACGAGATTACTGAAAATGAAAACCCATTAGATGTCGCTACTGAACAACTGGAGGTGGCCCACTCAAGATTCTTCCTGGGACGATATCATCAGGAATCACGAATTCACGGTAAGGATAAGTTCGTGACGAAAGCGGACCTGGGTAAGATATCCGGGTACGCAACAGTACAGAAGGCTCAGTGAAGCTAAAATAAGCCGTTTTAGCCGTTCCTAGCCGTGGCTGAAAATGTTTTAGCCGCGGCTAGGAACGGGTAAAACGGTTTATTTTAGCTTCACTGAGCCTTCTGTACTGTTGCGTACCCGGATATCTTACCCAGGTCCGCTTTCGTCACGAACTTATGCTTACCGTGAATT
>BDGG01000013.1:655081-672347 GCA_001949185.1 Ramazzottius varieornatus | reverse complement strand
GACTCAACATCAATCAATCAATCGCCCTCACAATCCATCTTAGCCGTGGCTAAAAGTATTTTAGCTGCTTTAGCCGCGGCTAAAATATTTTTAGAGACGGCTAAGAACGGCTAAAACGGCTTATTTCAGCTTCGCCTAGCCTTCTATACGCGACAGCAATGCACCTCGATGGTATGAGTTATTTGACCCTGAATAGAAATCATCTCAGCCGTCACGAGAAATGAATCGTCCCGTCCACTTGGGCTTCTGTCTTCGTTTTGCACGAGATATTGCTATTTGACAGCAAGCTTCATCTATTAATTTATACACTTGACGGATATCATAATAAATTTAATATCCTTTCAACATTGCTGTACACTTGCACAAATCGGTCGACTCAGCGTGACGGTGGAACAACACAAGGACGGTGTAGTGTCGGAGGTCTTTCCGTCATTTTTTGACGTACGAAATTGTCGACTTCCGGGTGGATCTGAGTTAACACCACCTATAATTGAGTTTAACGATTAACTTACGGTTTCGTGTCCACCATGGCGGTGGTTTCCTTTCGCATGTACCATGGAGAAAGACCGGTTGCCAGATGTATACGTGTCCACTCTGCACATTATATTTCGGGTGGGATCGAAGTACGAGACGCCAGACGTCAACTGATACTACCCACCGGACTAAGTGACCAGTATTACAAATGTATTCCCTCTTGATAGCTCACAACAAACAAGGCGCAAAGTTCCTATCGGCAATTTCTTGTTATATCCTGATAAGGATTCAGTCTCAGCTGATAAAACAACAGTAAAGTTTGTGCGGAACAAGAGTTGAGGTAGTCTGGAGTACAATCTCGATACCGGAAAGACTTTATTGCTGAAAGACGGAGCAAACTCTAGATGCATGAAATTCTGTACCAGACGAAAATAAATTTGGTAAACAGCCAGTGTCCCATTAGGTAGCAGTCTTCTTGCGTTTCACTACTTTCGATGCAGCCACTTTCCGTTTACCGCTGGCAAACGGCTTCGTACCCTGGCCTTTCTTCTTGTGAGAAGGCGGTAACAGACTCTTAATCCTCTTGATTACGGCCTTCTCCCTGTCAGTCGGAGGTTTCACCGACTGTTTCGACTTGCGGACAGCGTGTGTCGCTTTCAGTTTCTTCGCGACCGGCTTCGGTTTTTGCGCACCCTTGGTTGCTTTCTCTTTCTTTCCAGGCCTCCCTTTAGCCACAAGTTTCGCCTTCTGAGCCACCTTGCCAGTCTTCTTCTTCGTGATCGGTTTTGTATTCACATTCTTTTTCTTGGAGAGCTTGTCCTCTGCAGCGTTGACGACGGGATTGTCAACCTGATCCATGGCTGAAACATCTTGAGACATTTCCCCTTTGGAATTCCCTTTCGAACTCGGAGCCTCGCTAACGTGCGGCTTTGGCTTTGGCTTCGATTTCGATTTCGGCTTGGTCGCTGGATCGCCACCAGCTACATCACCATCATCCTCTTGTGGTGCCAGCGCATCGTAGTTCGACGGCTTGAGCTCCATAGTTGAGATAGTCTTCGGCATCCGATAAGCGGCGAAAATGTTCGAGAAGCTACTGACTGCGTTCGCTTTATTGCCTTGTGTCCGCTTGCTCTTCGGCCCAAGTTTTGCGGTTGTTCTCTTGGAAGGCTTTGCCACGTGACCATCGATCCTCTTCTTGGGGCCTCGTCTGCCACTGACAGCCTTCTTACTACCCTTACCGATCTGGGCTTCGCGGACTTGCTGGCCTCCTTGTTTTTCGGGAACCGATCGCTGACCAAGGCTGTTTCTGGATCCGCTGGCCTTGACTTTCGCAGCCCCGCTTCCCTGGGACGTTCGCGGAGACCTCCGAAGGTCCTTCGAAACGTTGGCGCCAAGCCGCGAAGTAGATACGGTCGTTCCGGCTTCCATGGTAGGCGAATCGTTACTGTTTTGCTGGGTTGGAGCAGCGCCGGCGTCGGCGCTCATCTCCCCTTGTCGAGAGTTCTTTGAAGGACCTTCGTGGCTTCCCTCCATCAAGTCTTCTCTTGAAACCGAGGGCGAAACTAAAAAATAAGCATTGCCCAAACTTTTAACTTCGGGATATGTTTCGGCGCGTATCACCATCTACGGCTTTTTCATTTAAAAAAAAATGAAAATACCTAGGTCTTACCTCCGGTCAGCTTGCTGATATCTTCTCGTTCGCGCTTCCTACGTTTCTTGTTCATAGCTTGCTGCTCCTCGGTGGTAAAGATACGCGAAGGCAAGACATTAAGACGAACCATATGGAGCAGACAGCGAGGAAGACAACAACGAGGATAAACTTTAGGATGTGGGTGACCACCTTCGAATTCAGGTATGTTGACGAAGCTGAAGTTAACTCCACGTCGTTTCTGACAGAAACTGGACAACCGTTACTTCGTAACAACTGCAGTCAAAGTCGTGACTTCTGACCTTCAGCTTCCTTTCCAATCAACCGATCAGAATTTTGGACGAGACACCTGTCGTGTAAATTTACAACAACCGGGTACATGTTCCTGAACGAGCATCGTTGCGAATTTTTTATTCCGAAGTATATTTCGAAGTGTATTGCGATTTCCAGTACTACAAACTTTTGATCTGACGCAATGTTAGGCTGGATTTACTATGCAAAGCATAGAAAGTTCTTGCGGACGAATGACTCGCGAAAGATAACGCTGTTGTGTTCGCAAAATGATGCGCAGTTGCGTAAGACCCACATGGTGGAACTTGAGCAGTTGTCGGTGCAAGGTCTGCCACTATTGTACCATGCTTTCCTGAACAGCTGACACTACACAATTTCCTAGCAGATGAAACTCAGACCTCCTGACAATGGAAACAGCTGAAAAAGGACAACACAGTGCAAGCTTCTTGTGAGAGTGAAAAATAATTTTGAAACTGGTGCACATCCCACCTAGCGTAATCTTTTGATAAGCTGCGCTGTTGGTACAGTAAATCATCTTTATGAACGGAATCTTTCAATCGCGTATCGCCACCCAGAATTTCTGAGATTTGTTTCTACGGTTGTTGCAGCGTGATACTTCGGAGAATGTCGCAGGACTCAAGGAAACCGCCCCAGTCCAGCCAAGTACTCTCCTCTTCTCCGAACCCTCTGTATCCCAACCTGCAATACCGACGAGACTATCCCATCACCGTCATTAGAGCCATCGAGTTGTACAACGCTTCCGGGTTGACGAGGCCAGTGGAAGATGTGGCGCGTATTCAGGCCATGTATGATAATTCCAACTTGGTCGTTAGCGTCTGGGATGAAGACAGGCTAGTGGGTGTAGCACGCTCCGTGACGGACTTTGTTTACTGCTGCTACCTGTCAGATTTGGCTGTGAGGAAGGACTACCAAAAAGGCGGCATTGGCAAAGAGCTGATTCGACTGACGAAAGAAATTGTGGGAGAACAGAGTAACTTAATGTTGCTGGCAGTTGACACAGCGATGGAATATTACCCTAAGATTGGGATGTCGCCGATCAAGAACGGATTTATACTCTTTCGAGACAAGAATTGATGTTTTCTTATACAATAGTTACAGTTCCTGAGTTTTTAGCCAAAAAAGGGTATGTCTAGTCGCCCGCCTCCGTCCCATGCCCGCGAAATCTCGTGTGAGTCAGAGCCGAGCACTTTTTCATCCCCTAGTCCAGGCTTATACGATATACAGCGCACTTCAAGGTCGAAATCGATGGAATTATGTAAGAGATCGGCTTACGTCTGTATCATCAGTCAAATCTTATCGCAACTGCACGCTTTCACGTGATACGAAGAACATATGCGTTGCTTGAAATTTGACGGATGGGCTCAACATGCAACTTGGGCTAATTTAATACATAGCTCGCTCAAGCCGCTCAACCCTTATATCGGTAGTTCGCTTCGTTGTCAGCAAACTTTCTTCATTTGTGGCATTCTGAAGCGCCTTCGACTCAATTTTTGGTGAATACTAGGTCCGTTTCTCGGAGATGAAAATGCCCGCTTTGCGAATGGAAAACGCGGAAGTACTGCCTGCTCCACCGAACCCTCTGTATCCCAAGTTAGTATTCAAAAAGAACCATCCCGTGACTGCGGACGAGCTAATCGACCTATACGACAGCTCGGGCCTGAACAGACCAACCAAGGACAGAACGAGGATGCAGGAGATGCTGGACAACAGCAACCTGTTGGTCAGTGCTTGGGATGACGGAAGGTTGGTGGGTGTGGCTCGTTCCTTGACAGACTGGGCCTTCTGTTGTTACGTTTCCGATCTGGCTGTTCGAAAAGAGTACCAGAAAGGAGGTCTTGGAAAGCGGCTGATTATGCTCTCGAAGGAAGTAGTCGGTCCTCGCCCGGACTTCTTCCTCATGGCTGCACCTACCGCTATGGAGTATTACCCGAAGATTGGCATGCAGAAGATGGAAAACGGTTTCATTATCCATCGAACTGAGGGCTGGTGAATGTGCCAGTAGTCCAAAGCTCATCCTGACAGATCTTCCTTCAAAGCCTGCCCTGCTCGAAAGTTAATTGTTCTACCATATCTGACGTGTGGTTGTGGACGCACACTTTCGATTACTGTAATTTTGGGGGAAGTCACAATACCATACGGAAACTCTGCATAATGTTAGATTCATCCCCTATTTTTCTTCTTAAAGTTTGATCATGCCAAGAAACGTACTAATTTCTCGATGAACTTATAACCCCGCGCGTATGGAACGGAAGCCTTTGTGGGGCACAACGAGCAACGCCACCTGCCGGCGTGTCAAAGCGAAACGCATTGAGTCATGCCGTTATTTTGGTCTACGTCAGCAAGTCATGCTTGTCACACATCGGACAACACAGCGGTGGACGAATGATTTTCTCAGCGACTTACTGAGAACACGGAACGGCGCAACATCACAAAGTAGAAACTGACTCAGTAACGGCAGTCAGTCAATCAATACTTTTCCATATGGAAAACACCCTTTCCAATGTCGTTCGAGCACCCAACTTCTGCTTCAGTAGGGTAGAATCTGCACACTGATGACAAAATTCGGTATTGTAATAGTTCCTGGCAGGTCGTACGTGAGAACTGGGAAAATCTCGATACTAGGCTGAGAAAATCATCCGTTCACCGCTGGGACAACACAAGATTTGTTGTTGATTTCCTTGGAACGGAAATTTCGTCTGAAGACTGGAGTCGGACTCTGGACCTTGCTTCTTCGTCCTCCATCAGACGATCAATCCCAGCAAGTTCTTGTTCTGCGGCAGTCCATGATAAACCCATTGAAACGTCGCTCGCGGATAAACATGTCCAGCTACCTCCGTCTGGTCGCTCCTCCATAAGGACTTTTATCACCTTGTTGGCATGTGATAATCGTTACGACATCTGCATGCAACGCAGTCATCATAACACCCCGACTACCTTCTCATCAATTACGATGGATCCCACTACGACCATCGCTCCGTTCTTCCCGACGATCGGGCCAGGTTTGACGCCCGTTGTGCATCAGGATTTGACCATCGCCTTCATCACCCTGTACTGCGGCCTGTTCTTGCTCGCCTACATCCAGCTCTGGCTGATCTTCTACTATCGACACAAACGCCTCTCCCATCAGTCCGTGTTCCTGTTTTCCTGTCTTCTATGGGCTGGTCTACGCATTACGCTGTTCTCCTTTTATATTCGAAATACTCGACTCGCAAATGTAAGTTGGAATGTGAATTAGGTCGAAGGTGCAGCTTCCGTTGGAATGACTAACGGCCTGCAAATATCGTAGCGAAAAGTCGTCAAGTGGTGACTAGCGCGCGTGACGTCACGACGCTGACATTTGCAGCAGTATATAATAGTGTACATCGTCCTATTGTGTTGATGACGTCGGGGCTGCTTCAACAGAGCAGTTCACCGTTACCCGGCTGGACCTTAGGCGAACAAGACACGTCCTTGTGATATGGTCTAGCATGTTGAAAGCATGTCCATTTATCGTCATTGCGAGCCGGGCTGGATATACAATCGGCTACTGTTGTTTTCTTTGCAGGATCTCCCCGTTGCGGCTTACTGGCTTCTGTACTGCTTTCCCGTGTGTATCCAGTTCTTTCTCCTGTGTCTACTCGTCCTTTACTTCGCCCAGGCAAGTCGGAGTTCGAGCAAGACATGACTAACCGGAAGGTACGGTGAGTTGGATAATCGATAAAGTGCGTAATGTTTGGTTCTCGACAGGTCTTGATAAAGGCCCGAGTGCGGTATGGGGGTCCGAGACGCTATCACCTGTACCTTCGAGTGGGTATGAGTCTGGTGATGCTTCTGTTCCTTGCGACGGACATCATCGCGGCTATTCTGAAGAAAAACCAGAACGATGGGTCCATGCTGTCCATTATCGTCGCTCGTGTGGCCATCTGTGATACCCTCTTCATTCTGGCCAGCGTCGCCTTGTCTTTCTGTGTGTACAAACTAGCCAGCATGTCCTCCGCTAATATTCTCCTGGAAGCCAAGGTAAATTGTGAACTTCCGAATTTACTCCTTGCAGTTTCAGTTTCAGGGTTTTTTCTGGTAGGGAGCAACAGTGGGTCAGGCAACGGCTTTTTGTGTCGTCACCATCTGTCTCTACGTTTCAAGAGCGATCTATGACTTCATCGCTCTATCATGTCCCGAAAAGATACCGGGCTTCGATTACGGATGGATAAACGTATCCAACGAGGTATGGTTTTTCCCCCGTCAGTCGTCATAATTACGAGGAGAACATGGCGGACTTGTCAATGCAAAATCGCATCGCCAACTTGTCAGCGTCGGTTCTGACGAAGTACTGGATCGTTTTACTTTTTTCTCGGTTTCTTTAGATAAAAGAACCCTTGTAGAATCTAACCGTACTGATCCAGAAGCTAAGGAGAATAGAGAGAGTCTCTTGTCGGGTTTAACAGGGAGAAGGTTTTTCTAATGTTAAAAAGCCTGTGGGAAAGTTTTTCAGAGAGCCGCCAGGGGCGTGCGTGTCGCATTTTGTCAAGTTCTGGGACGTAATGCAATAGGACGTGTCGCCACCGCGCGCCCTGAAAGCTGACAAGTTCGCCATGCGATTTTGCATTGACAAATCCGCTATGTTCTCCTCGTATAGGAGCTCGGCAAGCGAACTTGGCCAGATCGTTTTCCCAAGTGACGCACGTTCGCACTGTTTTTGCCTGGAGGAGTGCGCCTTTCGCGAAGATAATCTTGCCGAATACCGGAGTGGCGCGCGCTTCCAGTCTATATGAGTTAAGTACTTGCGCCATTTGGGCGAACGATTTGGTCGAGTTTGTTTGCTGAGCTCCCATATTCTCTTCTAGGCTCACACTAGAGAAAAACAAATATGGTTTCAGGGAGATCTCTTCAACATCCACGAAGGCTATGGCTACCTTAGCTTCGGGCTGGTCCTCTTTTTCTGGGAATTCCTTCCGACCTTTCTGGTCGTCATTTTCTTCCGCGTCAGAAAACCAGATACCGTCGTGGTAATAAATGACCTTCCTTCGTATTGAATTCAATAAAAATGTGTGAAATGCGCGGCTTTGTTGCAGACGACGTCGAGGATGATCGAGCCGACCGGAAGTCAGACCACCGTCAGCTCGCTTCTTTTTGGATCTTCGAGGCGAACAAGTATCGCCAACGATGAAATCACACAAAGCACCGGAGCTATTCCCAGCCGGACTACCTCCGGTCTGGACAACACGCGACTAACGAGAAGCTTAACCAGCTCGCTAAATAGTCCAAGGAGGCACTTGACGTATCGACCCTTCGGCGATCAAAGAGCCATCAATGCCATGCCGGAAGGGGATGAGGATCAAGGACCGCCTGTGCAGACGCTGGCTACGGCTGGCGATGTATCTTCACGGCACTCCTTGAATAGATAAAACAGGTAGTCTGATTTGCTTCTACGCCCGAGCTTTCTCATGACGAACTTGATCCCGATTTCGCTTTCTGAACTGTGAAGCTGTATGTTCTACCTTTTGCTGTACAGTCGAGATAAGCTCCAGGTTGATGGTCGAAGAATGGTTTCCTTTTTTTCCTGTAGAGTTGTAGGATTTCTGCATCTGTACACTAGTTACTTTACTGCCCTATGGTTCTTTAAACGTTTACCTACAGACAATGATGGAAGAAGATGCCGTTCCGAAGTAAAGAGGGGAAGAACTTCATTTATACGCCACTGAAAAAGTTGACGCAAATCGAAATTTCTCGACTCTATGTAACGGTATCTCAGACCCCAGGCGCGCAAATGGAATGGTTCCAGAAAAAGATAAAATCACTTAAATCAGTACAGCGTGAAGACATATGCTGTATTTTACTGTCTGAACAACGAATCTGCGGCGTGGTTGCAGTTTTCGAACAAGAGGTTGTAATTTTCCCCTCCTTTTCTGATGGCGTCGCTGATGGTCATCTGGCTATTGCCCATCTCTTTTGACGCCATGGTCTACAAAAGAAGCCGTTCGTTGGGGAAACATGGATGGAACGCTGTGTAATAATTTACACTAGGTAGTTCTCGAAGCTTACCGTCCAACCTGTGCCCATTTCCGCGACAGGCACCGCTACAGTATTTCCCCATTCACCTCCAAACTTGTCTCCCTTATGGATAGGGAATTGTTCTCCGGTGCTGGTGGTGACTTTGACTCCTCCATGTTTGCCTCCAACCTCACTAAGAAGGTGACTGGCCACTGCAGAGCCCACGCTCAACGGGCGACAAACGCGCTCCATCTTGATGATACGGAGGGCGTGAATGCGGTCCATCTCGGCCTGGTCAGTAACCGCCTGGGTCCTGTTGACTTTCCCACCAAAACTCGAAGACATGGTTAATGGTTCGCTGTAGAAAGACAGACTCTTACTCGTCACAATACTTTTATATTCACGACTGAAAGAAACTACAGTAGGAGCTGCACCGGAAAGACTGACATGGCTTCTGTCCCTCCAGCTCTTTCTTATACTGCTGTCCATACTGCCAACAGTTAAAGTGGACCTTATCTCTCGGTCCGCCAAGAGCGGTCTTTTGAAGGCCATCCCTTAGCGGCTATTCAGAAGGTCATTGCATAAACTTTATCGTTGCATATACACCACACCTGAGTGAGTATTGGGACTTCTGTTTACCTGCCAGCATACTTTATACTGCAACAAGAACCCGCCAGACCTCCACACGGGAGAAGGCGACCTTGACCAGACCCTCTAAATACGCCTGCACCCCTCACAAACAATTTTATTTCCCCGAGCCAATACTCAGGAAAACGGTTTTGCTTGAGGACTACAGAACAAGAAAAACGAATTTTTTTATGAATAGGACCAAGTGGTGTGGCGTGACGCTTTTAGGAGACAGCTGTGTTAGAAGCTGGGATCGCTTTAATTTGGCGGGAATCATCATTTTCTCACAGCTAGGATGTTTTTGGCGGCAGGATTACAGTTACCGACCAGAAGGTTGTACCCTTTATCTCCTCTTTTAGCGGCATCACTGATGGCCATCTCGGTTCTGTTTGTTGTTTTGTTTTCTCGATAGGCTCTAAGCTAATGAAGTTATCAGGAGATGAAGCTGCACCATGACGGCAAGTGGAAGGACGACTGCATACACTCGAGAAAGGAGGTGGAAGCTAGACGAAAAACCAAGATGAGGGCTCCTCTCTCCACCGACACCACCGATGGCCTCCTCTCAACACTTCTCTAAATTAGACAAAATGTGGTGAGATCAACCAGAAAATCACGATTTCACTACCACCACCGCGAAACTGATGTTCTTGTCAATATCGTTACCAAACGTCTCAGAAATGAGCCTGAGGAGCTGGGTCATTACGAGCTGCAACGAAAGAAGGGCAACAGAGCCAAAACGTAGGTTCGGATGAGCAAACTGCGCGGGTCTGACATACAACACTAGCTTTCCGTATTTCAGCAGAATCTGCTTACTACAAAAGTGCTCTTGGTAGTGTCTCAGTCACCACCAATCGAAATCAAATTCTGGATGGTGGTGCCATAAGCCACGGGTGGTGGCGGTGGTGAGACGAGCTCTCACGAAAAATCAAATAAACATCACGTGGGAATCCCCTTTTCAAAGTGTACAACGTAAAGAGCTTCGTCCAGGTCGTCCGTGTGTTTAACAGTTCTAGTACTGAGAAAAGAATAGTATAAGGTCTACCAGTATGAAATTGCTGCTTTCCTACGCTTATTTCAAAAAATTCTATCTCTCGAGCTCGTCAGAAGCAATATTTTGATACCCTCGTTTTCACTGAGCATGGTGTATGGTGTCTTCCGTCGGAGCATAAGGAAACTTCACTTCAGCCTCAGGATCAATTCTTGGAGCTGTTTGTGACGTTTGGGAAAATTTTGGCGTCCATGTTATCAACAGAAAAATTCTTTTGTTGCTACTAGCGCTTGTGAAATTCTGCGCTTGAGGTGGAAAGGTACAACAACAAAAAAGTTATCGATTGCACGCTTCAGTTTTGACAAAGCGTGTCCTGTTCGGAGAGGGAAAAGGTCATTACCCCACTAATTGGGGCACGTTGTTCTCGGGAATCCACCCCCTCGATTTCTACGAATTCTTCTTTGTAAAATCCCCAAGGACCATCTTCTTGCTTTCTTTTCCGGTACTGATAGCTCAAAGGTGCTGCTGCATAGTGGCCGTGTTGCCGGTGCGATGGCGGAGCTGACCGTGTGATAAAAAAATCGTAAAATAATCCTGGTTAAACATGCATCACTATTATTCTAAAACTCTTCCTTCTTCCCGCTTTTTGTGTTTCAAGTGGATCTTGAGCAAAAAAAACAAAAGACTTTGTTACTGGTGCTGGACATCAGCCAAGCTTCAAAAGTCGCGTTACTTACATACGAAATTCACAATTTTGACGCAAAAAACGGCAAATTTCCACTGAAAGACCTATATAATAACGTCCACTTCGTTGAATTGTTTGCTGACGTTCTTAGTGTTCGAAGAGAATATTTCGGTGGAATGCGGTTTTCTTTGGCAATATGCGCGAAAAACCTTTATTCTGTTTGCTATTCGCACCTATCGATAGTGAACGACACATCTCTTGTAAACATCGCCTTCAACCTATACGGGCTGTTATTCTTCTTCTTAAGTAATGAGTCAAGCTTTGGAAATACCAGACGGCTCGCCGCTCGAGTCGACAAGCATATTCTCATGACATATTGCCGTCTGTACGACAGGCCACTCGCATTCTTTTCCAGGCGTACAGCCGGTTTTTGCCGTGGATTAACTCTCATAGGACCTCTCACGCTGGTGATATCAGGAAATCACACCACACAAGCTGTTGTTATCGCGCTTTGATGATCACTACCTGTACAACTCGCAGCATTTTCCGTCGGGAAAAAGCCTGGCAGAAAGTTCAGCTGAGCACACAAGACGACGACGACGACGACGACGACGACGACGATAAAACTTGCCGACTGTGTCAGTTCAGCTTCACACTATTCCCGTGTACTTTGCAGCACTTACCCAGCTCTTGTTTATTCTTTCGCAGCCTTTCGCTAACGCCCTGTCGCAAACATGTCTTCCCGACAGAACCAGCAATCGTCCAGCCAACACTCGTCCTCCAGCCAGCAAGGTGGTCAAGGTGGTCAAGGTGTTCAAGGAAGTTCCAGCTACTCGCGCACCGAGGTCCACACCAGCAGTGGAGGACCTACCATCGGTGGAGCCCAGCGAACTGTCCCCGTCCCCCCTGGATCTCACTCCGAGGTCCATGAGGAGCGTGAGGTCATCAAGCATGGTACCAAAACCGAAAGCGAGACCCACGTCGTCACCGGTAAGTGAACAGCAACGTTAGCCCGTTAACGTTAGGTAATCTTTCCAAGTATGTTTGAGACCGGTCTGATGTTCTTTCTTGGTTGCAGTCCCAGTGACAACTTTCGGCAGCACCAACATGGAATCTGTCCGAACCGGCTTCACCGTCACCCAAGACAAGGTACGAACTTGTACGACAAAGCACGAGCTCTCGTGGAAAAAGAGAATCAACCGGCATAGTTTTTCAGCTCGGGTTACAGTAGGGCGAAGGTTCTTCGATATTCCCGATTTTCAATTTATTTTTTTGCAATTTACAGAACTTGACCGTTGCTGCTCCCAACATCGCTGCTCCCATCCACAGCAACCTCGACCTTAACCTCGGCGGTGGAGCTCGCGCTGAAATTACCGCAGGGACCACCGTTGACTTGAGCAAGATCCAGCGCAAGGATTTGGGACCTGAAGAGTATGCTCGCTACAAGGCCAAGGTAATAAATCTAAACTGCTCCGATCACGCCCCTTTTTGATCGCAATACCGAAAGCACGAGTTTCAAAGTGATTACCTTCTTACAGGTCGAGCAACTGGCCAGGCAAGATGAGCAAGACGCGGGTATGCGCGCTGCCCAGTACCGAGAGGAAGTGGAGCGTGATGCCGAACTCATCCGACAGATCTTGGAGCGACAACACATCCGTGATCTTGGTAAGGTTTAGGCCTGCAGCTTTGGCTCGTAGCTTTGTTTTCAACCTGACGTCTTTTGTTTTCAGAATTCCGCAAGGAAATGGTTGAGAACCAAGTCAACCGACAAGAGAGAGAAATCCAGCTGGAGGCTGAGTACGCAATGCGAGCCCTCGAGCTTGAGCGCAATGCCGCTAAAGAGGCTTTGGAAAGCGCCAAGGCCCAGACTAACGTCAATGTCAAGGTCGAGTCCGCTATTGGTACCACCGTCTCCAAGGGTGCAATCCAGACTTCCGCCGACAAGAGCAGCACCACCAAGACTGGACCCACCACCGTCACTCAGATTAAACATACCGAACAACACACTGAACGCCGATAGATTTGCTCATAACCACACCATCATACAATTTTTCACCATTTCTAAAAAGAAAATGTTTTCGTCCAGTCTTTTGTGCACTCTGAAATGTCATATCATGAATAACTTCAGTTTTAGCGCCGCAAGGAAAATGTGAGACGGTTAATATCACGAACGCCGGTAAACAATATTCGTGGTCAATAAAACGATTAATTTCTACATCAGTCATGCTTTCTTCCGTGCACTGCTTTAAACAAGGCAAACCGATTTCTAACGGAAGAATGTACTATTACCTCTGCTGAACTGTGGCCCCCACGACTTTTCTTTGTGGAATTTACCGTAAACGTTGAGTGCGGTACTCAATATTCAAGAAAATACTCCATGCGTGCACATATTACGTAAGAATGACTTCTCGACCATTGTCTAAAAGTCACTGGCGCATATGTGCAGTACCCTGACCATTGCAAGACAGGCAGATTGCATGCTGTGCTGGTGATCGCCCAGGGCTGTTTTTTGTTTACTGTCACAGACCGCGACTGCCTTCGCAATGACTGATCCCTCCCACCGAAGTAAACATAATTATGACCACAAAATCGAGTTTTATTACATGTCACAAAAGTGGCTGCAGAAGATCTCACAGATTATGACAACTCATCGTAAAATTATTATCAAAGTTCAAATTCGCGGAGCAAAATGGCTCACCAGATAACTATGCTAAGATCAGACTTGGTAGCATACTCAGTGGATATGTCTTGTCAAAGTGGGGTCCACGGATTCCGCATTTGTCACAGTAGTTGTGCGTGTGGTGGTCACACCAGTGGTCAGATCGCTGCCTACGCCCCCTGTAGTCGTCCCTTGAGTCATCCCAAGGACTCTTTCATCCGGAACCAAATCGGCTTGACGCTTGTCTTTGAAATTCATGCCGGGGTCCTCGCCACCTTGGTCTTCGCGGACATCTACAGAAACGACGTTTCCGTCTCCGTCGACATGCGCCTTCTCCACCCGCTCATACTTTACCTCCTTTCCCGACATTATGTGCTGCTGAAACGGGGTCAGGAAAAGTGGATTACAAAAAGAAATGTACAAAGTCGCTGCAAGGCGCAGTCTTACCTGACTTTTTGAAAACAACCGGCCGTAAAATATTCGCATACAGTACCTTTAAAAATCGAAAACTTCGATCAGAACAAAGAAACGGCGCTGTTGTTTACGGAAAGACGGATCGAACGCACAAGTGTCAAAGCCTCCAGGACATGGGAAATGGCGGGCGGCAGTTTCCTAATCGGTAGCACAACAGTCAAGCCATCACGAATGGCTCGGTTACTCATATGCGCTCAGCTGCAATCTTAATCAGTGTTATTTTATCAATACTATGCAATTGAAATTATTAAAAGTCACGTCCTAATGTTAAGTCTATGTGATCAGCTGACTGCAAGTAAAATCAATTATCGCTGCGAAATTTCAATTATTGAAATTTGATTTTTTCATAAGGGATCAATCAATCAAGCGAGCACCAACCCGCACAACTAAAACGATTTTGATTATTAAAAATGGTTTCTTATTTTAATGATTTAAGTAACACTGATCTTAATCCAGCCCATGGATGCCGCCATTCAAAACGTGTGTGCCATGATCCGTCAGTAGGGAGCATTTACTTGGGTATCGGACCCTTTGTTTTAGGGTCCAACCGGAAACGGACCACAGCATGGCTGTGCAATTATGGTGTGATATCAATAATTGTATTTTGAGTCAGTTGCACTGCTGGTCAGACGCAAATTGACCACTGAACCAAGGAGCATGACATATCGACACGTGCAATCTTTTAGCGTTGATATACATCTTTTACCATGAACATCACGTCGTAATCAAATTTATCTTCGAACAAGAATGAAGAACGATAAACTGACATTCCTTACGCTGATTATGGTTCACAAGGACTTCATCGTCGACCATCAAGAAGTCGTCTTCAGATTTCTCTGAAAAAGGATGAAGCGCAGAATTCCGCCGGAAGCTCCATCCACGCCGAACCCTGATGTTCCAATGCCGGATATTCAAGACGATCCCGATCTTCCAGCAGAGCTGACCATGGAAGATTTGGAATTCAACTTCCCACTGGAGCAACAACCCTCGGCGTAATCTCAGTGTCCTTTATAATCCAAGCTTATTTGCAAGTTTTCCATTTCGTTAGTCGTTGAAGCAACATATGTCAACGGGAACGCCAAAGCCAGATGTATAGCCAGTTGTTTTCAACGGGAGATAGTTTGGGCGTTTTGGTCTCCCTCATTTCACAGTTTTTATTCATTTTTTCTGCTTTGCGGTATTCATCTAACTTGTCCGTACTATGGCACCTTGACGTTGAAATATACAGAACACGAAGCCTAGGATGACCTGCCTTCGTGCTAACACGCATTTAGATGTAATCCGTAGAGGAAGATAGTTTCCTACATCCAACATTTTCTATCACATATCATGCTATCGAATCCCATGGCTTGCATCTCGGTCGGACACGTGCTCACATATCAAATAATGTCATAACGCATATTCAAATTTTACTTTAGCATCCCTGAATATCCCTCGTTCTTTAGCCACTTGGTTCAAGTTGTGATCTGTATCGCAAGTCTACCTGACATTACACAGACGCCGCGGTGAGCGTACTGTCTGTGTGGAATTCATAGAACATTCGCCTTGATACTCACATGTACACAGAATGACAGGTATTTCAGAAATCAATTCCGTTACGATCTCAGCTTCTTTAGAATCATGTATGGACTGACGCGTTACATCTGCATAAGTGATGAACTCACTCTTGATTTAGTTTCTGGATTAAAAGTTTAAACTTGCGCTATATTTTGTCAAGTCGTAGGGTACACCGCCGTCAACGGTATACCACCGAGGTCAGTGCCAAAAATTAAGGTCAGCAACATTTGTGTACCCACCCCTATCATGGCACGAACCTCGTATGGCAGGGGGCATCCATGATCCAGCCGACAACATGGTGCCTCGACTTGAAGGTCTGCGCCGTACCGGGCTTTGTTAATTACAAGGCCTACGCTTTCTACGAACAGCATAACCAGTGTCACTGGCATATCACAACAACACCACACAACACAACACAACACAACACAACAGAAGTTAGACTTCGCAGTACGACGATTTTTCTTGCTTTCGAAGCTACGATTTTATCTCCTTTCAACAAGCCACAGACAATATCGCATAAGCCTAACCGGCTGTATGCAAATTCAAAATTGACAGAGTCAGGGTATTGAGTTTGAAAGTGAAAACAGTGGAATAACAAGGGCGCAAGCCTTTACTGTCACGAAGGACGAGACACGAGAGAGTAAAAACTTCAACGCTGAGTCTTTTGCGTCTTCACGTTGCTGCTCTCGGTGTTGGTAACTTCGGTTGTTGTGGACATATTTTCGATTGTCTCGTCTGCGTCTCCTGAAGAGTTCGAACCCTGAACTGGCCCGCGGACCCTGTCTCGACCGTCGGGAAGGACCTTGGTCGATCGCTTATCCCTGTAATTCATGCCGGGATCCTCGCCTCCTTGATCCTCAGTAAAAGTATGACTTGTGATTTTCCCGAATCCACTGTGGATCGTTTCCACACTCTCATGCTTGGTCTCCTTGTCCTTCGAGTGGTCCGTAGGCATGATGAAATAATTGTAATTCAGTAGTACCAGTGTAAATGATCCAGGATAAGGTTTTCTTACGTGCGGGTGCTTAGGTATTAAACTGGCTTTTATACAGCCGCAGTATGGCTAGGTTTGAAGGAAAGATTTGGGCACAATATCTGGAATACTCAGAAACAGAACAGCAAACGTCGATTATTTACGGCAAACCGTGCCGTGTGTCTGAGCCAACTTATTAAGCCTTTGGCGCGGAAAAGTCAGCGCAATCATACATATGGAAGATCTTAATCTGAATACACGCACGAAGGTAAAGTTTGGAACAAACCGTTTCGCCCACGGCGGCACGGGCAGGTGCTTCTTGCTGCATGCGGCAGATAGCATTACTGGCTATATACTGCTATACGTACATGGTGCGTGTTGGAACGAGCGGCTCGAACCGTGACACGTTTTTTAGGGAAATTTCCAAGCATACAGATGAATCGAATACACAAAAACTAAGCTCCATTTCACGAACTTCAGGAATGGCGTTTTTCGGTCCTGCTCCTCATACAGCGAATAGATTTCTCTCAGACTCTTTTTCGCCGCACAAATTGTTGCAGAGAAATGGCTTTCCCTCTGGAGTCGAAAGATCTGATAGTTCCTTCAGTTCCTTGATCGGGCGAGTTGCGTGATTGGTTTGGGATAAGAACCGGAACATAACAGTTGGCAAGACCGACCGTAGGCGGGACCATTGAGGGCATAACATTGTTTTGGTCTCAAAAGAAACTCATCAAATGATGGGCCATTGGGTTATGAACTGGCACCATGCGCAAAGACTTTTTTCGCTGATTGTTACCGATCAGCTGATTTTTACCACCACGGCTTGCAAACTGTACGTTTTGTTTCGCTGCGGTACAGTCGTACATGATGTACTGTATTACCTCTAAGGTTTCGCGCAA